>JAJONR010002040.1:0-18574 GCA_029582245.1 Solanum etuberosum | reverse complement strand
TAAGAAAACCTCAATCCCAAAAAACCCTAAAAAACATAAAACCCCAAAACCTCAATAACCCTAAAAAAAACCTAAACCTAAATAACCCTAAAAAAAAAACTATGCCCTAAACCCTAACCTTAAAAACCCTAAACCCTCAACCCTAAGAAACTCTAAACCCTAAAAAATCCTAAACCCTAATAAAACCCTAAACCTAAAAATCCCTAAAAATACCCTAAACCCTAAACCCTAAAACCCTATAAAAACACCAAACCTTAAAACCCTAAAAAAACCTTTAAAACACCTAAAAGCCCTAAAAAAACCCTTTAAAGCCCCTAAAAACCTTTAAAAACCTTAAACTTAAAAAATACAAAGCCTACACCCTAATTTACCCTAAAAATCATTAAAAATAAAATAAAATCCTAAACCCTAAGAAACCCTATGAAACCCAAAACCCTAAACAATAAGAATCCCCTAAATACTAAGAAAACCTAAACCCTAAAAAACACAAAGAAACCCTAAACCCTAAAAAACCTAAAAAAAAACCTTATAAACCCTAAACTCTAAACTCTAAACCCTAACACTTAAACCCTAAGAAACCCTTAAAAACCATAAGCCCTAAACCCAAACCCTAAGAAACTCTAAGAAACCCTAAACCCTAAACCCTAAGAAACGCTAAACCTGAAAAAACACTAAGAAACCCTAAACCCTAAAAACATCAAAAAAATCTTTAAAAACTCTAAACCTAAAAAACCCATAAGAAATCCTAGACCTAACAAACCCAAAAAAACAACCTAAACACTAAACCCTAGAATAAACCTAAACCTAAAATACTAAACCCTACACCCTAAAAGACCCAAAAAAAACCTAAGAAACCTTAAACGCTAAACTCTAAACCCTAAGCCCTAAACCCTAAATCCTAAACCTTAGGTTCTAAATCCTAAACCCTAAGAAAGCCTAAACCCTAGGAAACCCTAAACCATAAGAAAGCCTAAACCCTAAAAAACCCTAAGCCCTAAACCTTAAAAATGATAAAAAAAAAAAAGACCTAAGCCCTAAAACCTAAGAAACCTTAAACCCCGTACCCTACAGAATCCTAAAAAACCTTAAAAACCCTAAACCTAAAAAACCCTAAGCCCTAAACCCTTAACCCTAAAAAGCTTAAAACCTAAACCCTAAGAAACCCTAAATGCAAAATCAAAAACCATAAAACCTAAACCCTAAACCCTTATAACCCTAAACCTAAAGCCATAAGCACAAAACCTTAAGAAACCCTAAAAAACCCTCAGCCCTAAACATAAAGAAACCAAAACCCTAAAAAACCCTCAGCCCTAAACCCGAAGAAACCCTAATTCCTAAATACATAGAAACCATTAACCTTAAAAAATCATAAAAAAATCTTTTAAAAAACCCTAAAAAAATCGTTTAACCTAAAAAACTCTAAGCCCTAAACCCTAAATATCCCTAAAAACCCCTAAACTCTAAAGCTTAAACCCTAGACCCTAAAAACCCTATAAAAACACTAAGAATACCTAAACCTTAAACCCTAAAACCTCTTAAAAACAATTTAAAAAAACTCTAAGAATTTCTAAACCCTAAATTCTATATCTTAAGGCCTAAACCCTAAGCCCTAAAACCCTAAGAAACACTAAACCCTAAACCCTAAGAAACCATAAACCCTAAACCCTAAGAAACACTAAACTCTAAACCTTAGGGTTTAACCCTAAACTCCAAGCCTTATGAAACACTAAGAAACCCTAAACCCAAAGCCCTAAGAAAACCTAAACCCTAAAAACCTTTTAAAACCCTAAACCAAATAAACCCTTTAAAACCCCAAACTCAAAAAAAAACCCTAAATCTAAAACCCAAACCCTAAGAAACCATAACCCCTAAGAATCCCTAAACCGTAAAAAACCATAAAAATCTGAAAAAAAACATTTAAAAACCCTAAACCAAAAAAAAACCCTAAACCTAAAAAAACCCCTGAAAAACTTAATCGCTCAACCATAAAAAACCCTTAAATAAAAAACCTAAACCTAAAACCCTAAACCCCAAGAAACCCTAAATGCTAAACCCTATACCCTAAGAAATTCTAAATCCTTAACCCTAAACCTTAGGGCTAAACCCTAAGCACCAAGCCTTATGAAACACTAAGAAACCCTAAACCCTAAGAAACCCTAAACCCTAAGAAAACCTAAACCCTAAAAAACCCCTAAACCTAAAATACCCTATAAAAACCCTTTAAAACCCTAAACCCTAAAGAAACCCTAAACTTAAAACCCTAAGAAACCCTAAACCCTAAGAAAACCTAAACCCTAAGAAACCCAAAACCCTAAAAAACCTTAAGAAACCTTAAAAACCTTTAAAAACCATAATCGTAAGAAACCCTAAACACTACAAAAACCCTAAACGCTACAAAAACCCTAAACTCTAAACGATAAATCCTAAATTCTAAGAAACCCTAAACCTTAAACCCATCTTAGGGCCTAAACCCTAAACCCTAAATCTTAGGCCTAAACCCTAAACCCAAAGAAACCCTAAAAACCCCCTAAAACCGTTTAAAACCCAAAAAACCCTAAATCCTAAAAAACTCAAAAAAATCCCTAAACCTATAACCCTAAGCCCTAAGCCCTAAACCCTAAAAAACCTTTAAAAACCTAAACCTAAAAACCCATAAAAAAAACCATAAGCCCTAAATCCGAAATCCTAAAACCCTAAAACCCTATACCATAAGCCCTAAGAAACCCTAAACCATAAGAAAACCTATACCCTAATAAACTCTACATGCTAAGAAAACCTAAAACCTAAAATCCCTAAACCTAAAAAATCCTAATAAAAACCAAGATTTAAACCCAAAACTTTAATCCTAAAACCCTAAGCCCTCAGAAACACTAATAAACACTTAACCTTAAACCCTAATCCCTAAAAACCCTAAACCGTAAAGCCTAAGATAACTTAAAAAAACCTAAAGAATCCCTAAACCCTAAATCATAAGGCCTAAACTCTAAGAAACACAAAACTCTTAACACTAAGAAACCTAAACCCTAAAGATCTTTTAAAATCATAAACCTGAAAAATCCTAAAAGATTCACATGAAAATCCTTTAAAAAAACCCCAAAACACCCTTTAAAAACCCTAAACCTAAAAAACCCTAAAAAACTATAAACCTAAAAAAACCCTAAGTCCTAAACCCTAAACACTAAGAAACCTTAAAACCCTATACCATAAGCCCTAAGAAACACTAATAAACACTTAACCTTAAACCCTAATCCCTAAAAACCCTAAACCGAAAACCTAAGATACCTTAAAAAAACCTAAAGAATCCCTAAACCCTAAATCTTAAGGCCTAAACCCTAACTAACCCAAAGCCCTAAAAACCCTAAGAAACACAAAACCCTTAACACTAAGAAACCTAAAACCTGAAAAATCCTAAAAGATTCCCCAGAAAATCCTTTAAAAAACCCCCAAAACAACCTTTAAAAACTCTAAACCTAAAAAGCCCTAAAAAACTATCAACCTCAAAAAAACCCTAAGTCCAAAACCCTAAACCCTAATATTCTAAACCTTAATCGCTAAAAAACCCTAAACCCTGAACCCTAACAAACCCTAAGCCCTAAAAAACCCTAAAGCCTAAAAAAACCGCTAAACCTAATAAACCCTAAAAAAATCCAATACCCTAAACCCTAAAAAAATCATAAAACATCCTAAATCTAAAACCCTAAGAAACCCTAAGCCCTAAGAACCCCTAGACCGTAAAAAAATCATGAAAAATCCTAAAAAACCTGAAAAAATTCTAAACCTAAAAGTACCCTAGAAAAAGTTAAGACATAAACCCTAAACCCTAAAAACCCTTAAACAAAAAACCTAAAACTCTAAACCCTAAACGCTAAACTATATAATCTAAGAAACACTAAACCCTTAACCCTAAACCTTAGGTCTAAACCCTAAACCCTAAGAAATCCTAAACCCTAAGAAAACTTAAACCCTAAAAAATCCAAAAAAACTTTAAAAACCATAAACCTAAAAAACCCTAAACCCTAAAAAACCCAAAAAACCCTAAATCTAAAACCCTAAGCCCTAAGAACCCCTAAATAGAAAAAACATAAAAATCCTAAAAAAGAACCTTTTAAACCTAAAAAAAACCCTAGAAAAACGTAAGCCTTAAACCCTAAACCCTAAAAACCCTTAAAGAAAAAACCTAAACCCTAAGAAATCCTAAACGTTAAACCCTATACCCTAAGAAACCCTAAACCCATAACCCTAAACATAAGGGATAAACTCTAAACCCCAAGCAGTATAAAACAGTAAGAAACCCTAAATCCTAAGAAACCCTAAAACCGTAAACCCTAAACCCTAGAAAACACTAACAAACCCAAAAGAAATACTAAGAAAGCTTAAATGTTAAACCCTAAACCCTATACCCTAAGCCCTAAGAAACACCAAACCCTAAACCCTAAGAAACCCTAAACCTTAACCCATAAACCCTAAATCCTAAGAAACCCTAAACCAAAGAAACCCTTGAAACCAGTTAAAACTCAAAACCTAAAAACCCAAAAAAAAAAACACCCTTTTAACCCCTAAAAACCATTAAAAACCCTTAACCTAAAAAACCCTAAAAAACACTAATCTCTACACCCTAATTTACCCTAAAAATAATTTAAAAAACCCTAAACCCTAGATAATAAGAAACCCTAAACCCTAAGAAACCCTAAAACCCTAAGTAACCCTACACCCTAAAAATCCCTAAAAACCCTAAAAAAAACCCTAAAATACTTTAAAAACCCTAAGTCCTAAAACCTAAAAAAACCCAAACCCTAAACCCTAAAAACCCTAAAATACTAGAAGAAACCCTATACCTTAAGAGACTTTAAGCCCTAAACCCTTAACCTTATGGCATAAACCCTAAGCCCTAAGAAACCCTAAAACCTAAAAAAACCCGAAAAAATATAAGAAACCCTAAACCCTAAATCGTGAGAAACTGTAAACCAAAAACCCTAAACCCTAAATCGTGAGAAACTGTAAACCTTAAACCCTAAACCCTAAGAAATCCTAAACCCTACAAAACCTTAAAAAACCCTAAAAAAACCTTAAAAAACCCTAAAAAAACCTAAACCCTAAAAAAACATAAACCTAAACCCCTAAACCCTAAAACACTCTAAACTTTAAATCCTAAGAAACCCAAAACCCGAAAGACCCATGAACCATATAAAAAAAACCTTAAAACCCCTAAATCTAAAAAAACCCTAAAATCCCAAAAAAAAAAACCTTCAACATCATAAACCTAAAAACCCTAAAAAAAACTTATGCCCTAACCCCTTAAAAACCATAAAACCTAACCTAAACCCTTAAAAACCCTAAGATATCCTAAACCCGTAAAAACCTTATAAAAAACTTTTAAAACCCTTAAAAAAACCTAAACCTAAAATGCCCTAGAAAAACACTAAGCCCTAATCCCTAAAAACACTAAAACTAAAACCCTAAAGCCTAAACACTAAGAAACCCTAAATGCTAAACCTTAAGAAATCCTAAACCATTAACATTAAACCTTAGGGCCTAAACCCTAAGCCCTAAGAAACCCTAAACCCTAAAAATCCTAAAAAAAATATTAAAAAAATCCTAAACCTAAATAACCCTAAAAAAACCTTAAAAAACCGTAAGAAACTCGTAAGCCCTTAAAAACACTATACCTAAAACCCTAAGCCCTAAATCCTAATAAATCTTAAACCCTAAGAAACCCTAAACATAGAAAAACCCTAAGAAACCCTAAAAAATCTTTCAAAAACCCTAAACCTAGAAAGTCCTAAAAAAAAAAACTAAAGGTTAAGGCCTAAACCCTAAACCCTAAAAAAACGTAAATGTTAGGGCCTAAACCCTAAACCCTAACCTTAAGGTATAAACCCTAAACCCTAAGAAACCCTTAACCTTAAGAAACCCTAAGCCTTAAAAAATCCTACACCTTAAAAAACCTTAAAAACCCTAAACTATAAAAAAAACATAAACCCTAAACCTTAAACCCCTATAAACCTTAAACCTAAAATCCTAAGCCCTAAACCCTAAGAAACCATAAACCCTAAGAAACCCTCAATCCCAAAAAACCCGAAAAAAACATAAAACCCCAAAACCTCAATAACCCTAAAAAACCCCTAAACCTAAATAACCCTAAAAAAACCCTATGCCCTAAACTCTAAACCCAAAACCCTAAACTCTCAACCCTAAGAAACTCTAAACCCTAAAAAATCCTAAACCCTAATAAAACCCTAAACCTAAAAATCCCTAAAAATCCCTTAAAAAACACTAAGAAATCCTACACCCTAAGAAACCATTAACCCTAAAAACCCTATGAAACCCTAATCGTAAAAACCCATAAAAAATCTTTTAAAAAACCCTAAACCTAAGAAAGCTTAAACCCTAAACCATAAAAAATCCTAAATCCTAAGAAACCTTAAACCCTAAAAACACTTTAAAAAACCCAAAAGAAATACTCAGAAATCTTAAACGCTAAACGCTAAACCCTAAAAAACCCTAAACCCTCATCCTTAGGGCCTAAACCCTAAACCCTAAGCCCTAAGAAACCATAAGAAACACTAAATCCTAAACCCTAAGAAACTCTAAACCTTAAACCCTAAGCTCTAAGAAACCCTAATGCCCTAAAACCTAAACCCTCACAAACCCTATACCTAAGAAACCCTAATACCCTAAACCCTAAACCATAAAACCCTATAAAAACACCAAACCTTAAAACCCTAAAAAAACCTTTAAAACCCCTAAAAACCTTAAAACCCTAGAAAAACCTTTAAAACCCCTAAAAACCTTAAAACCCTAAAAAAAAACCTTTAAAGCCCCTAAAAACCTTTTAAAATCTTAAACTTAAAAAATACAAAGCCCTACACCCTAATTTACTCTAAAAATCATTAAAAATAAAATAAAATCCTAATCCCTAAGAAACCCTATGAAACCCAAAACCCTAAACAATAAGAATCCCCTAAATACTAAGAAAACCTAAACCCTCAAAAACACAAAGAAACCCTAAACCCTAAAAAACCTAAAAAGAAATCTTAAAAACCCCAAACCTTATAAACCCTAAACTCTAAACTCTAAACCCTAACACTTAAACCCTACGAAACCCTTAAAAACCATAAGCCCTAAACCCAAACCCTAAGAAACTCTAAGAAACCCTAAACCCTAAGAAACCCTAAACCTGAAATAACACTAAGAAACCCTAAACCCTAAAAACCACCAAAAAATCTTTAAAAACTCTAAACCTAAAAAATCCATCAGAAATCCTAAACCTAACAAACCCAAAAAAACAACCTAAACACTAAACCCTAGAATAAACCTAAACCTAAAACACTAAACCCTACACTCTAAAAGACCCAAAAAAACCCTAAGAAACCTTAAACGCTAAACTCTAAACCCTAAGAAACCCTAAGCCCTAAACCCTAAATCCTAAACCTTAGGTTCTAAATCCTAAACCCTAAGAAAGCCTAAACCCTAGGAAACCCTAAACCATAAGAAAGCTTAAACCCTAAAAAACATAAGCCTAAAAAACCCTAAGCCCTAAACCTTAATAACGATAAAAAAAGACCAAAGCCCTAAAACCTAAGAAACCTTAAACCCCGTACCCTACAAAATCCTAAAAAACCATAAAAACCCTTAACCCTAAAAAGCTTAAACACTAAACCCAAAACAAAAATTATAAAACCTAAACCCTAAACCCTTATAACCCTAAACCTAAAGCCATAAGCACTAAACCTTAAGAAACCCTAAAAAACCCTCAGCCCTAAACATAAAGAAACCAATACCCTAAAAAACCCTTAGCCCTAAACCCGAAGAAACCCTAATGCCTAAATACTTAGAAACCCTTAACCTTAAAAAATCATAAAAAATCTTTTAAAAAACCCTAAAAAAATCGCTTAACCTAAAAAACTCTAAGAATCCCTAAACCTTAAACCCTAAAACCCCTTAAAACATTTTAAAAAAACTCTAAGAATTTCTAAACCCTAAATTCTATATCTTAAGGCCTAAACCCTAAGCCCTAAAACCCTAAGAAACACTAAACCCTAAACCCTAAGAAACCATAAACCCTAAATCCTAAGAAACACTAAACTCTAAACCTTAGGGCTTAACCCTAAATCCCAAGCCTTATGAAACACTAAGAAACCCTAAACCCTAAGCCCTAAGAAAACCTAAACCCTAAAAAAAAAAAAACCCTAAATCAAATAAACCCTTTAAAACCCCAAACTCTAAAAAAAATCATAAATCTAAAACCCTAAGCCCTAAACCCTAAAAACCCTAAGCCCTAAGAACCCCTAAACCGTAAAAAACCATAAAAATCTGAAAAAAAACATTTAAAAACCCTAAACCAAAAAAAAAATTTCTAAACCTAAAAAAACACTTGAAAAACTTAAGCGCTCAACCCTAAAAAACCTTAAATAAAAAACCTAAACCTAAAACCCTAAACCCCAAGAAACCCTAAACGCTAAACCCTATACCCTAAGAAACTCTAAACCCTTAACCCTAAACCTTAGGGCTAAACCCTAAGCACCAAGCCTTATGAAACACTAAGAAATCCTAAACCCTAAGAAACCCTAAACCCTAAGAAAACCTAAACCCTAAAAAACCCCTAAACCTAAAATACCCTATAAAAACCCTTTAAAACCCTAAACCCTAAAGAAACCCTAAACTTAAAACCCTATAACTAAAGCCTAAGAAACCCTAAACCCTAAGAAAACCAAAACCCAAAAAAACCTTAAGAAACCTTAAAAACCTTTAAAAACCATAATCGTAAGAAACCCTAAACACTACAAAAACCCTAAACGCTACAAAAACCCTAAACTCTAAATGACAAATCCTAAACCCTAAGAATCCCTAAACCTTGAACCCTATATCTTAAGGCCTAAACCCTAAACCCTAAATCTTAGGCCTAAACCCTAAACCCAACGAAACCCTAAAACCCCCTAAAACCGTTTAAAATCCTAAAAAATCCTAAACCCTAAAAATCTTAAAAAATCCCTAAACCTATAACCCTAAGCCCTAAACCCTAAAAAACCTTTAAAAACCTAAACCTAAAAACCCTTAAAAAAACCATAAGCCTAAATCCGAAATCCTAAACCCTAAGAAACCCTAAAATCCTAAAACCCTATACCATAAGCCCTAAGAAACCCTAAACCATAAGAAAACCTATACCCTAATAAACTCTAAATGCTAAGAAAACCTAAAACCTAAAATCCCTAAACCTAAAAAATCCTAAAAAAAACCAAGATTTAAACCCAAAACTTTAATCCTAAAACCCTAAGCCCTAAGAAACACTAATAAACACTTAACCTTAAACCCTAATCCCTAAAAACCCTAAACCGTAAAGCCTAAGACAACTTTAAAAAACCTAAAGAATCCCTAAACCCTAAACCTTAAGGCCTAAACCCTAACTAACTTAAAGCCCTAAAAATCCTAAGAAACCCTAAACCCTAAGAAACACAAAACCCTTAACACTAAGAAACCTAAACCCTAAAGATCCTTTAAAATTATAAACCTGAAAAATCCTAAAAGATTCCCTAGAAAATCTTTTAAAAAACCCCCAAAACACCCTTTAAAAACCCTAAACCTAAAAAACCCTAAAAAAGTATAAACCTAAAAAAAACCCTAAGTCCTAAACCCTAAACACTAAGAAACCTTAAAGCCCTATACCATAAGCCCTAAGAAACACTAATAAACACTTAACCTTAAACCCTAATCCCTAAAAACCCTAAACCAAAAGCCTAAGATACCTTTAAAAAACCTAAAGAATCCCTAAACCCTAAACCTTAAGGCCTAAACCCTAACTAACCCAAAGCCCTAAAAACCCTAAGAAACACAAAACCCTTAACACTAAGAAACCTAAACCCTAAAACCTGAAAAATCCTAAAAGATTCCCCAGAAAATCCTTTACAAAACCCCCAAAACAACCTTTAAAAACTCTAAACCTAAAAAGCCCTAAAAAACTATCAACCTCAAAAAAACCCTAAGTCCAAAATCCTAAACCCTAAAATTCTAAACCTTAATCGCTAAAAAACCCTAAACCCTAAACCCTAACAAACCCTAAGCCCTAAAAAACCATAAAGCCTAAAAAAAAACCTAAACCTAATAAACCCTAAAAATACTTTTAAAACCCTAAAAAAATCCGATACCCTAAACCCTAAAAAAATCCTAAAAAATCCTAAATCTAAAACCCTAAGCCCTAAGAACCCCTAGACCGTAAAAAAATCATGAAAAATCCTAAAAAAACACGAAAAAACTCTAAACCTAAAAGTACCCTAAAAAAACTTAAGACATAAACCCTAAACCCTAAAAACCCTTAAACAAAAAATCTAAAACTCTAAACCCTAAATGCTAAACTATATAATCTAAGAAACACTAAACCCTTAACCCTAAACCTTAGGTCTAAACCCTAAACCCTGAGAAATCCTAAACGTTAAACCCTTAAAGAAATCCTAAACGTTAAACCCTAGAAAAACTTAAGCCCTAAACCCTGAACCCTAAAAACCCTTAAAGAAAAAACCTAAACCCTAAGAAATCCTAAACTTTAAACCCTATATCCTAAGAAACCCTAAACCCATAACCCTAAACCTGAGGGCTAAACCCTAAACCCCAAGCCGTATAAAATAGTAAGAAACCCTAAACCCTAACAAACCCTAAAACCTAAGAAAACCTAAACCCTTAAAAACCCTAACCTAAAATACCCTAAAAAAACCCTTAAAAAACCCTAAGCCCTAAAAACCCCTAAACTTAAAATTGTATGCCCTAAATTCTAAGAAACCCTAAACCCTAAGAATCTCTAAACCTTAAGAAACCTAAAACCCTAAAAAACCCTAAGAAACCCTAAAAACCCTTAATCGTAAAAAACCCTAAACCTAAAAATATCTAAAAAAAACCCTAAACCTAAAACACTAAACCCTACACCCTAAAAGACCCAAAAAAACCCTAAGAAACCTTAAACGCTAAACTCTAAACCCTAAGAAACCCTAAGCCCTAAACCCTAAATCCTAAACCTTAGGTTCTAAATCCTAAACCCTAAGAAAGCCTAAACCCTAGGAAACCCTAAACCATAAGAAAGTTTAAACCCTAAAAAACATAAGCCTAAAAAACCCTAAGCCCTAAACCTTAAAAATGATAAAAAAAAAGACCTAAGCCCTAAAACCTAAGAAACCTTAAACCCCGTACCCTACAGAATCCTAAAAAACCATAAAAACCCTTAACCCTAAAAAGCTTAAACCCTAAAACCTAAGAAACCCTAAACCCAAAATCAAAAATTATAAAACCTAAACCCTAAACCCTTATAACCCTAAACCTAAAGCCATAAGCACTAAACCTTAAAAAACCCTCAGCCCTAAACATAAAGAAACCAAAACCCTAAAAAACCCTCAGCCCTAAACCCGAAGAAACCCTAATGCCTAAATACTTAGAAACCCTTAACCTTAAAAAATCATAAAAAATCTTTTAAAAAACCCTAAAAAAATCGCTTAACCTAAAAAACTCTAAGAATCCCTAAACCTTAAACCCTAAAACCCCTTAAAACATTTTAAAAAAACTCTAAGAATTTCTAAACCCTAAATTCTATATCTTAAGGCCTAAACCCTAAGCCCTAAAACCCTAAGAAACACTAAACCCTAAATCCTAAGAAACCATAAACCCTAAATCCTAAGAAACACTAAACTCTAAACCTTAGGGCTTAACCCTAAACCCCAAGCCTTATGAAACACTAAGAAACCCTAAACCCTAAGCCCTAAGAAAACCTAAACCCTAAAAAAAAAATTATAACCCTAAACCAAATAAACCCTTTAAAACCCCAAACTCTAAAAAAAATCATAAATCTAAAACCCTAAACCCTAAGAAACCCTAAGCCCTAAGAACCCCTAAACCGTAAAAAACCATAAAAATCTGAAAAAAACATTTAAAAACCCTAAACCAAAAAAAAAACTCTAAACCTAAAAAAACACTTGAAAAACTTAAGCGCTCAACCCTAAAAAACCCTTAAATAAAAAACCTAAACCTAAAACCCTAAACCCCAAGAAACCCTAAATGCTAAACCCTATACCCTAAGAAACTCTAAACCCTTAATCCTAAACCTTAGGGCTAAACCTAAGCACCAAGCCTTATGAAACACTAAGAAATCCTAAACCCTAAGAAACCCTAAACCTTAAGAAAACCTAAACCCTAAAAAACCCCTAAACCTAAAATACCCTATAAAAACCCTTTAAAACCCTAAACCCTAAAGAAACCCTAAACTTAAAACCCTATAACTAAAGCCTAAGAAACCCTAAACCCTAAGAAAACCTAAACCCTAAAAAACCTTAAGAAACCTTAAAAACCTTTAAAAACCATAATCGTAAGAAATCCTAAACACTACAAAAACCCTAAACCCTAAACGATAAATCCTAAACCCTAAGAAACCCTAAACCTTAAACCCTATATCTTAGGGCCTAAACCCTAAATCTTAGGCTTTAAACCCTAAACCGAAAGAAACCCTAAAACCGTTTAAAACCCTAAAAAACCATAAGCCCTAAACCCTAAAAAACCTTAAAAAATCTAAACCTAAAAACCCTTAAAAAAACCATAAGCCCTAAATCCGAAATCTTAAACCCTATACCATAAGCCCTAAGAAATCCTAAACCATAAGAAAACCTATACCCTAATAAACTCTAAATGCTAAGAAAACCTAAAACCTAAAAACCCTAAACCTAAAAAATCCTAAAAAAAACCAAGACTTAAACCCAAAACTTTAATCCTAAAACCCTAAGCCCTAAGAAACACTAATAAACACTTAACCTTAAACCCTAATCCCTAAGAAACCCTAAACCGTAAAGCCTAAGACACCTTAAAAAAACCTAAAGAATCCCTAAACCCTAAACCTTAAGGCCTAAACCCTACCTAACCCTAAGCCCCAAAAACCCTAAGAAACACAAAACCCTTAACACTAAGAAAGCTAAACCCTAAAGATCCTTTAAAATCGTAAACCTGAAAAATCCTAAAAGATTCCCCAGAAAATCCTTTAAAAAACCCCCAAAACACCCTTTAAAAACCCTAAACCTAAAAAACCCTAAAAAACTATAAACCTAAAAAAAATGCTAAGTCCTAAACCCTAAACCTTAAAATTCTAAACCTTAATCGCTAAAAAACCCTAAACCCTGAACCCTAACAAACCCTAAGCCCTAAAAAAACATAAAACCTAAAAAAAACCCTTAAAAAACCCTAAACCTAATAAACCCTAAAAATACTTTTAAAACCCTAAAAAAATCCAATACCCGAAACCCTAAAAAAATCCTAAATCTAAAACCCTAAGAAACCCTAAGCCCTAAGAACCCCTAGACTGTAAAAAAAACCCATGAAAAATCCTAAAAAAACCATGAAAAATCCTAAAAAAACCTTCCAAAAACCCTAAACCTAAAAAACCTGAAAAACTCTAAACCTAAAAAACCTAAAAAACTCTAAACCTAAAAGTACCCTAGAAAAACTTAAGACATAAACCCTAATCCCTAAAAACCTTTAAACAAAAAACCTAAAATGCTAAACTATATAATCTAAGAAACACTAAACCTTAGGTCTAAACCCCAATACTTAGGTCTAAACCCTAAACCCTAAAGAAATCCTAAACCCTAAAAAAACTTAAACCCTAAAAAATCTTTAAATACCCTAAAAAAAACCCCATTAAAACTGAAAAAACTAAAAAAAAAAGCCTAAACTTAAAACCCTATTCCTTAAATCCTAAGAAACCCAAAACTCGAAGAAACCCTAAACCCTAAGAAACCCTAAAGCTTAAACCCTATACTTTAGGGCCTAAACCTTAAACCCTAAATCATAGGCCTAAACCCTAAACATTAAGAAACCCTAAAAAAACCCTAAAAAACTCCTTAAAACCTTTTAAATCCCTAAACCTAAAAAACTCTAAAAAATCATAAGCCCTAAACCCTAAACCCTAAAAAACTCAAAAAATCCCTAAACCCTAACATACGCTAAGAAACCATAAAAACCTTAAAAAATATAAACCTAAGAACCCTTAATAAAACACTAAACCTAAAAAACCCCAAGAAAAAACCCTAAGCCCCAAACCCTAAACTCTAAGCCTTAGGTCATAAACCCTAAATCCAATACCCTAAACCCTAAATCCTAAACCCTAAAACCCATTAAATAAAAAACCTAAAACCCTAAACCATAAGACACCCTAAATGCTAAACCCTATACCCTAAGAAACCCTAAACTTTAGGGCTAAACCCCAAGCCTTATGAAACACTATGAAACCCTAAACCCTAAAAAATCTTTAAAATCCCTAAAAACTAAAAAAAAGCCTAAACTTAAACCCTATGCCCTAAACCCTAACTCGAAAAAACCCTAAACCTTAAACCCTAAACCCTAAGAAATCCTAAATCTAAAAGAATCCTCAAAATCCCTTAAAAACCATAAGAAACCCTTAACCATAAAAACCCAAGAAACCTTAAACCCTAAAAAACCCTAAACCTAAGAAATCACCTTAAAACCTAAACCATAAAAACTCTAAACCCTAAGAATCCCTAAATAATAAGAAAGCTTAAATGTTAAACCCTAACAAACCCTAAACCCTATACCCTAAGCCCTAAGAAATACCAAACCCTAAACCCTAAGAAACCCTAAACCTTAACCCCTAAACCCTAAGACCCTAAACCCTAAACCCTAAGAAACCCTAAACCAAAGAAACCGTAAAAACTTTTTAAAACTCAAAACCTAAAAACCAATAAAAAAAACCCTTTAAAAACCCTTAACCTAAAAAACCCTAAAAACACTAATCCCTACACACTAATTTACCCTAAAAATAATTTAAAAAACCCTAAATCCTAGACCATAAGAAACCCTAAACCCTAAGAAACCCTAAATCCTTAGTAACCCTACACTCTAAAAATCCCTAAAAACCCTAAAAAAAAAACCTAAAATACTTTAAAAACCCTAAAAAACCCTAATTCCTAAAACCTAAAAAAACCCAAACCCTAAACCCTAAAAACCCTAAAATAATATAAGAAACCCTAGACCTTAAGATACTTTAAGCCCTAAACCCTTAACCTTATGGCATAAACCCTAAGCCCTAAGAAATCCTAAAGCCTAAAAAACCCTGAAAAATATAAGAAACCCTAAACCCTAAATCATGAGAAACTATAAACCTTAAACCCTAAACCTTAGGCCCTGAACCCTAATCCCTAAGAAACCCTAAGAAATCCTAAACCCCACAAAACCTTAAAAAACCCTAAAAAAAAACCTAAACCCTAAACCCTAAAAAAACTTAAACATAAAACCCTAAACTCTAAATCCTAAGAAACCCAAAAATCCCCAAAAAAAAAAACCTTCAAAATCATAAACCTAAAAACCCTAAAAAAAAATTATGCCCTAAGCCCTTAAAAACCAAAAAAAAAAAAACTTAAGCCCTAAACCCTTAAAAACCCTAAGATATCCTAAACCCTAAAAAACCCGTAAAAACCCTATAAAAAACTTTGAAAACCCTTAAAAAAACCTAAACCTAAAAAGCCCTAGAAAAAAACTAAACCCTAACCCTAAACCCTAAAAACACTCAACCTAAAATCCTAAAGCCTAAACACTAAGAAACCCTAAATGCTAAACCTTAAGAAACCTTAAACCATTAACACTAAACCCTAAGCCCTAAGAAACCCTAAACCCTAAAAATCCTAAAAAAAACCTTTAAAAAATCCTAAACCTAAAAAAACCCTAAGAAAATCGTAAGCCCTAAGCCCTTAAAAACACTAAATCCTAAACCCTAAGAAACCCTAAATATAGAAAACCCCAAGAAACCCTAAAAATCTTTCAAAAGCCCTAAACCTAGAAAGTCCTAAAAAACCCTAAAGGTTAAGGCCTAAACCCTAGAAAAACGTAAATGTTAGGGCCTAAATCCTAAACCCTAACCTTAAGGACCCTAAAAAATTCATAAACCCTAAGAAACCCTTAACCTTAAGAATCCTTAAGAAACCCTAAGCCTTAAAAAACCCTACATCTTAAAAAACCTTAAAAACTCTAAACCTAAGAAACCCTAAACCCTAAGTTATAAAAAAAACCAAAAACCCCTATAAACCCTAAACCTAAAATCCTATGCCCTAAACTCTAATTAACCATAAACCTAAACCCTAAGAAACCCTCAATCCCAAAAAACCCTAAAAAACATAAAACCCCAAAACCTCAATAACCCTAAAAAACCATAAACCTAAATAACCCTAAAAAAACCCTAAGCCCTAAACCCTAACCTTAAAAACCCTAAACCCTAAACCCTAAAAAATCCTAAACCCTAATAAAATCCTAAACCTAAAAATTCCTAAAAAAACCCTAAGAAATCCTACACCCTAAGAAACCCTTAACCCTAAAAACCTTATGAAACCCTAATCGTAAAAACCCATAAAAAATCTATAAAAAACCCTAAACCTAAGAAACCGTAATCCCTAAACCATAAAAAATCCTAAATCCTAAGAAACCTTAAACCCTAAATCATAAAAAGCCCTAAACCCTAAAAACACTTTAAAACCCCAAAAGAAATACTAAGAAACCTTAAACGCTAAACGCTAAATCCTAAAAAACCCTAAACCCTCATCCTTAGGGCCTAAACCCTAAGCCCTAGCCCTAAGAAACCCTAAGAAACACTAAACCCTAAACCTTAAGAAACTCTAAACCTTAAACCCTTATAAACCCTAAGCTGTAAGAAACCCTAATGCCCTAAAACCTAAACCCTAAGCTGTAAGAAACCCTAATGCCCTAAAACCTAAACCCTAAACCCTATACCTAAGAAACCCTAATACCCTAAACCCTAAAAGCCTTTAAAAACACTAAACCTTAAAACCCTAAAAAAACCTTTAAACCCCCTAAAAATTTTAAAGCCCTTAAAAACCTTTAAAAACCTTAAACCTAAAAAATACAAAGACCTACACCCTAATTTACCCTAAAAATCATCCAACAAAAATAAAATCTTAAACCCTAAGAAATCTTATGAAACCCAAAACCCTAAACAATAAGAATCCCCTATACACTGAGAAAACCTAAACCCTAAAAAACACAAAGAAACCCTAAACCCTAAAAAATATTTTTAAAAAAACCTTAAAAACCCAAAACCTAATAAACCCTAAACTCTAAACTCTAAACCCTAAAACTTAAACTCTAAGAAACCCTTAAAAACCATAAGCCCTAAACCTAAACCCTAAGAAACTCTAAGAAACCCCAAACCCCAAACCCTAAGAAACGCTAAACCTGAAAAAATATTAAGAAACCCTAAACCCTAAAAAACACCAAAAAATCTTTAAAAACTCTAAACCTAAAAAACCCATAAGAAATCCTAAACCTAACAAATCCAAAAAAACAACCTAAACCCTAAAAACAATAAAAAAAAGACCTAAGCCCTAAAACCTAAGAAACCTTAAACCTTGTACCCTACAGAATCCTAAAAAACCTTAAAAACCCTAAACCTAAAAAAACCTAAGCCCTAATCCCTAAACCCAAAACCCTAAAAAGCCTAAACTCTAAACCCTAAGAAACCCTAAACCCAAAACCCAAAACCATAAAACCTAAAACCTAAACCCTTATAACCCTAAAACTAAAGCCATAAACACTAAACCTTAAGGAACCCTAAAAACCCTCAGCCCTAAACACAAAGAAACCGTAAACCCTAAAAAACCCTCAGCCCTAAACCCGAAGAAACCCTAATGCCTAAACACTTAGAAACCCTTAACCATAAAAAACCATAAAAGTCTTTTAAAAAACCATAAAAAAATTGCTTAACCTAAAAAACCCTAAAAAACTCTAAGCCCTAAACCATAAATATTCCTAAAACCCCTAAACTCTAAAGCTTAAATCCTAAACCCAAAAAATCCTATAAAAACACTAAGAATCCCTAAACCTTAAACCCTAAAACCCCTTAAAAACATTTTAAAAAAACTCTAATAATTCCTAAACACTAAATTCTAAACCTTGAGGCCTAAACCCTAAGCCCTAAAACCCTAAGAAACAGTAAACCCTAAACCCTAAGAAACCATAAACCCTAAACCCTAAGAAACACTAAACTCTAAACCTTAGGGCTTAACCCTAAACCCCAAGTCTTATGAAAAACTAAGAAACCCTAAACCCTAAGAAACCATAAGTCCTAAGAAAACCTAAACCCTAAAAAACCTTTAAAACCCTAAACCAAAAAAACCCTTAAAAACCCCAAACTCTAAAACAACCCCTAAATCTAAAACCCTAAGCCCTAAACCCTAAGAAACCCTAAGCCCTAAGAACCCCTAAACTGTAAAAAATCATAAAAATCGAAAAAAACATTTAAAAACCCTAAACCAAAAAAAACTCTAAACCGAAAAAATACCCTTGAAAAACATTATCACTCAACCCTAAAAACCCTTAAATAAAAAACCTAAACCTAAAACCCTAAATGCTAAACCCTATACACTAAGAAACTCTAAACCCTTAACCCTAAACCTTAGGGCTAAACCATAAGCACCAAGCCTTATGAAACACTAAGAAACCCTAAACCCTAAGAAAACCTAAACCCTAAAAAACCCCTAAACCTAAAATAACCTACAAAAAACCTTTAAAACCCTAAACCTTAAAGAAA
>JAJONR010002038.1:0-50282 GCA_029582245.1 Solanum etuberosum | reverse complement strand
TTAGACTATTGTATGGGCTGCGTCCCAAAGGTTTATTCAAGTTCATTTTAGATGGTTTGAGACAAAGTGTTATAGACTTCCGCTTGCTTTTATAAAGACTTCGATTGTATGGAAAAAGATTTAAAATTTTTGTATCATTTCTATTTACTTTATGTTATGATATGCTAAGTGGCTTGTGTTAGGCCCTTCGGGGTCTAGTACGCCATGTTACATCTAGGGTGTACCCCTGGGTCATGACATGGGATGTACTTATCTCTGTCACCCTCTCTTTCCCTCCAAATAGCGTTACGATCACGCCATTCCCTATCACGATCTCTCCATCCATCATCTCTATTCCAACCCGGATTTCCACCCGGCCTTGGATAGTTTGCACGAAAACCTCCTCCTTGATTTGCATGGACGTTCACTTCCTCGTTGTATAATGCTTCAAATTGTGGATCCTCGGGGTTTGCTCCACCAACACCCAGAACATTAACACTTTTAAAACCACTTTCCATCACATTTTTCGCTAAGATATCCAACTGGGTCATCATTTTGGCCATATTTTGGTCTCTCTCTTGATCCTTCTCGATCTTCTTTTTCGTCATTCTAAAAGTGAGAAGAGACACTTGGTACTCACGAGTTTACCATGCTCTATTAATCTTGGTCATGCAATGGAGGAGTTGAGACGCTACTTCATAGGGTTGTTGCATTATACCTCTGAGAACAAGTTGATCAGCAACTCCTTTGTTCACCTAGTCAAGACTCCTATAGAAGTGTTGTAGCAGCACGTCGTTTGAAAGTCCATGAGTCGGGCATTGAAGTACCAAATTTTTAAATCTCAGCCACATCTCGTGGATTGGTTCACCTTCCAAGCGTTTGAAACCTTGGATGCTATCCCTTAGCGTCATCATTTTCGATGGGGGAAAGAATCTCACTTGGAACACTGTATTGCACAAGTATTCTTTGAGGGTAGTTATGATATGTATATCTTATGTATGATGGACTATGTAATGAATATGCTATGACTTATGCTTATAATGTATGTTTTGATGGATTGTGGCTATAGTTGACTTCTATGATATGATTGACTAAAGGTGATAGATTCCCTTGTCTATGATAAATAAGCTAAGGATGAGATCAAAGATGGTAAGTATGTATGATGGCTTAAGGTGGTACTTAGTGTGGGTGAGATTTTGGGGTCTTATCCATGCATTGCACAAGTATGACTTGAAGCTACTTAAGGAGTGTTTCTCTCATGTAATGAAGAACTAAGTAATGACTACGCTATGAATATGAAGTACCACCTATGTTCACGGTGCATGCCTTATGATGACTAATGCTTATATTATGTCTATATTGGAGATCATGGTTATGATTATGTGGTTATCTCTTATTCTTATAGCCTATGTCTTATAATGATGTCTCTTATACTTATGACTTATGTTAATGTCCCTTATGATTATTGTATATATCTTATGTTGACTAATGCCTCTTATATGCTTATGTTGATGATTTATGCTAGCCATCATATTTAGTACATTATTGTATTAATGCATACTCTTGCCTACACTCCTATCAAATGTAGGGTTTGGCGATATTGAGTTCCATTCTCGTGGCTAGGTTCCTAGTAGAGCAAGGAGTTGAAGATTTGGTGAGTCCTCATAGAATCGAGGATTTGCTCACCTTTCCTTTATGTCTTTCTTTTATGTTTTAGACTATTGTATTGGCTGCGTCCCAAAGGTTTATTCAAGTTGAGTTTAGATGGTTTGAGACAAAGTGTTATAGACTTCCGCTTGCTTTTATAAAAACTTTGATTGTATGCAAAAAAAATTAAAATTTCCGCATCATTTCTATTTACTTTATGTTATGATATGCTAAGTGACTTGTGTTAGGCCCTTTGGGGTCTAGTACGCCATGGTACATCTAGGGTGTACCCCTAGGTCGTGACAAACTTGGTAATCAGAGCACAAGGTTTAGAATGATACTAGGATTGTCTCAAAACCACGTCTAGTAGAGTCTTGTTCATAAGTGTGAAGCGTGCCACATTTATGAATATGAAGCTATTAAATATTTAGGAAATCTCACTTTTTCATTCTCTAAGTCGTGCCATAGAGTTTAACTCTATAAGGTATTTTGTCCTTATACGATGGTCTTCAAGATATGACTACTCGAAGGGCTCATGCTACAAGGAGCGAGGGAGAAAATGTTGGTTGTGATGTCAATTATGGCTATATGACTAGATAGGACTTGATATGCTAGATTTGGATGTCATCTTTAGGATGGATTGGTAGTATTATTGTTATGCTCCTATGTGATTGTAGAACCCGTATAGTCAAATTGTCTGTTTAGGCTTACTCCCAAGGGGGAGATGATGTGCTTGGTTAGCAAGGTCGTTGAGTGTTCCTAATGCTTTGGAGTTGGGTTTACTTGAGTTTCTCAACCTAGAAAGGTGGAATAAGTTGGGAAGTCTAGTCCCCATTTTGTAGGTCCATATGAACTCTTGAGATGATAAGTTCCTTTTCATTTGTATTATGTGTGGGTCATGTGTGTTTATGTGTTGCCATGACTTCCTTATATGATGCATGTTCATGAAAGATTGTGATTTAAAAGAAAATAAGTTTTTATGATTAATTTTCCTCATGTCGTAGTGCATTGAGTATGAGTTGCCTATTTGACTTCATGAGATGAATATATGAGCATGCCTTAGTTTGGAGTTGAGAGATTCCTCCCTGAGTAAATTCTTTTTGAGAGTAAATTGCATATGAGCTCCATGAGAGTATGTTGAGCATGTTATGAGTAGGAGATGGTAGTTCCTCCTTGAACATGACTAGTTATAAGAATTTCTTGCATCATGGGTTGTTAGATGTAGTTCCTACTTCCTTGAGTTGCATTGAGTATGTTTAGCTTGGAATTGAAGTTTTCCTCCTTTGTTTGTATGCATTTAAATGTGTTTCATGCATGATGGGCAGCTAGCCTAGAGTCATTTCCTTCAAGAGGTGTTTAGAATCGTCAATCGAGGACGAATTTTCCCAAGGGGGAGATATTGTAATGCCCGGAAAACTAGTAGGCTAAACTAGAGCTTTACGTGAGAGTTCTAGAGTTTGATATGAGGGTTATAGTCGTAGATTCGACTTCCCGTACTTATAATGAAAGTTTTAGGGATAGGGCGTCAAGGTACGACCCCCCAAGGACCAACCAAGGGTCCTTGAGGGGGACCAAAAATAGTCCCTAGAATCTTCCCAAAAATGGGCCACCTACGGATGGGACTCACGCCCAGTAGGTGGAACTACGCCCCATAGGAAGGGGTCGTGGGTCAAGACCCCAACTAAGGAGCTGCAGACCACCACCCATGGAGGACCAGCACATCCCGTGGGTCCACCAACGGCCCGTGGGTCAGGGTCTCGTGGGTGGGCAGTGAAGTGTTTCAAGAAGTTAAGTGAGGGGTTAGGGGAAGGTTCTAGAATTAATTAGTTATTAAGTGGTGTCGTTTTATTAGTATTTAGACCACATATATAAAGCTAGTAGACCCTTAATTAAGTGATTCCAAAATCATTATTTCAATTAACCCAAAACAAACCCAATTCCCTCCAAGAAATTTTCTATATAGAAAGTGAAGAAGAAGAAGAAGAAGATGAAGAAGAAGATGGTTCAAGGCTACGTCAAGACTCTGTTGTTTCAGGCTTGCTAGGCTTTGTAATCAAGGTATTATGGCTTATTCATTCATGGATCCCTTTCATCCATGAAGCCCCATGTTTCCCCCAATTGTGAAGATGAATCCCTAATTCTAGTTAGGGTTCCTTCCTATATTTTGGGTATTGTTATATGTTGATACAATTGAGTTGATAATGGTTGTTTATGGGCATTTATGATTGTTTATGATGTAATTACATTTTTTAGTATGATTACACATGTATTATTAATTCACTAAGATTCTAGGGTGAAATTGATATAGTTTGATTTTATGCCATGAAAGAGGAAATTGAAGGCTTAGATGTGTCCTTCTAATATTGATGAATTTCTTTACGAATTACTTGAGATTAGAGTACTTAAGTATGAATTGCTTAAACATAAATCTTGTAAACAAGAATTTATTAGATTAGGGCTTATATGATAAATCAAGATTAAGTAGTGTTGAGATTGAGTTTACATGATGATATATGACTATAATTGTTTAAGAAGGAAGCATGTGGTTAGATTTTCTTGAGGATTAGGAATATATGATGACCATGTGAAGTATTGCTTGAGTGTAAGGCTTGTAGTATGAATGTGACTTCTAGGGCTTTGAGGTTGAAAGCTAATATGAATGAACTAAGAATGTTAATGCCTTGAGAGTGAAGCTATTATGTATGTTCAGTTGTATATGGTATGATTGAGGAACGACTTTACCCACATGACCTATATTATGAGTATATGAGATTATTCATGTAGTAGTTGAACTACTTGAACTATGATTATATCCATGTCTAAGGTAGTAATTCTAGATGTGTCGATTTGATAGGAGCTTTGACCCTAGAAATGGCAACCTATGATATTATGCATGTTTTATGAGACTTATGTATATGCTTTAAGAACACTTTGAGAGTAAAGTGATTATGACTATGATGTAATTGTGGTGTTGTTGAAAGGCTATTCTCACGCACACACACTTATGCATGACTATGAATGAAGTGTCCATGATTATGATAATGTTGTTGTGATTCATTGAAAGGCTATTCTCATGAACACATAATGAACATGATGTGAAAGGTTTTCTCACATATGATGATTCTAAGGTTGAAAGGCTATTATGTTGTATTGAATCTATGCGTTATACCATGAACTATGTTGGATTGAGTGTTAAGACATTCTTCCATAAACATGAACTTAAGTCAAGACTTAATATGAACCTAATGGGAATTATGCTTAGCAACGAGTGGATAGTGTATATGAGATGGAAGCTTTTACCTCAGTGAGTCCGGCTTTCCAAATGGGTTCCTTCTACGCCAGTTAAGTCCGGGTTCCCAAAATATGTATCTCATGAGATAGAAACCGTCTACATCAGTTAAGTCCGAGTTTCTTGTAGCAATCTCCCTATCCCATATCTATGTGCCCACATAGATATTTAGCTAGTGGATCCACCTAAAAGCTAACAAACCATGGTCTTGCCTTAGGCAAGTAGGACAACCCTTTTCTGTGTGGGTAACACCGAATTCGATGTTAAGCTAACATGGTCTATGTCAGTTAAGGCTAATTCCCACTACCACAACAAGAATATGAATTTATGAATTATGGTTACTCAAGAATCTTTACCTAGCATGGACGGGATTATGGGATCTTATTTATGTATTGCACAAGTATTCTTTGAGGGTAGTTAGATATGTTTCTCTTATGTATAATGGACGACGTAATGAATATTCTATGACTTATGCTTATGATGTCTGTCTTGATGGGTTGTTATTATAGTTGCCTTCCATGATATGATTGACTAAAGGTGATAGATTACCTTGTCTATGATGAATAAGCTAAGGATGAGATCAAAGATGGTAAGTATGTATGATGGCCTAAGGTGGTACTTAGTGTGGGTGAGATTATGGGGTCTTATCCATGCATTGCACAAGTATGACTTGAAGCTACTTAAGGAGTGTTTCTCTCATGTAATGAAGAACTAAGTATTGACTATGCTATGAATATGAAGTACCTCCTATGTTCACGGTTCATGCCTTATGATGACTAATGCTTATATTATGTCTATGTTGAAGATCATGCTTATGATTATGTGGTTATCTCTTATGCTTATAGCCTCTGTCTTATGATGATGTCTCTTATGCTTATGACTTATGTTATTATCCCTTATGATTATGGTATATGTATTATCTTGACTAATGCCTCTTATATGCTTATGTTGATGATTTATGCTAGCCATCATATTTAGTACATTATTGTACTAACCCATACTCTTGCCTACATTCTTATCAAATGTAGGGTTTGGCGATATTGAGTTCCATTCTCGTGGCTAGGTTCCAGGGAGAGCAAGTTGTTGAAGATTTGGTGAGTCCTCATAGCATCAAGGATTTTATCACCTTTCATTTATGTCTTTCTTTTATGTTTTAGACTATTGTATGGGCTGCGTCCCAAAGGTTTATTCAAGTTCATTTTAGATGGTTTGAGACAAAGTGTTATAGACTTCCGCTTGCTTTTATAAAGATTTCGATTGTATGGAAAAAGTTTTAAAATTTTCGTATCATTTTTATTTACTTTATGTTATGATATGCTAAGTGGCTTGTGTTAGGCCCTTCGGGGTCTAGTACGCCATGTTACATCTAGGGTGTACCCCTGGGTCATGACATGGGATGTACTTATCTCTGTCACCCTCTCTTTCCTTCCAAATAGCGTTACGATCACGCCATTCCCTATCACGATCTCTCCATCCATCATCTCTATTCCAACCCGGATTTCCACCCGGCCTTGGATAGTTTGCACGAAAACCTCCTCCTTGATTTGCATGGAAGTTCACTTTCTCGTTGTATAATGCTTCAAATTGTGGATCCTCGGGGTTTGCTCCACCAACACCCACAACATTAACACTCTTAAAACCACTTTCCATCACATTTTTCGCCAAGATATTCAACTGGGTCATCATTTTTGCCATATTTTGGTCTCTCTCTTGATCCTTCTCGATCTTCTCTTTCGTCATTCTAAAAGTGAGAAGAGACACTTGGTCCTCACGAGTGTACCATGCTCTATTAATATTGGTCATGCAATGGAGGAGTTAAGACGCTACTTCATAGGGTTGTTGCATTATACCTCCGTGAACAAGTTGATCAGCAACTCCTTTGTTCACCTAGTCAAGACTCCTATAGAAGTGTTGTAGCAGCACGTCGTTTGAAAGTCCATGAGTCGGGTATTGAAGTACCAAATTTTTAAATCTCAGCCACGTCTCGTGGATTGGTTCACCTTCCAAGTGTTTGAAACCTTGGATGCTATCCCTTAGCGTCATCATTTTCGATGGGGGAAAGAATCTCACTTGGAACACTGTGGTAAGTTCATCCCAAAAGGTGATGGAGTCACCCTCACCCTGATATTAGTATTTCATATTTTCGCATTGTTACCTTCATTTCGCTTGGGATCTTTGCTCGGATTTCTTTGGAAATAATTTGTCGCCTAGCATTTCAACATCTTTTTCAGCATAAAGGTTGGTTTTCCGAACTCCGAACTCTATTTGTGGTTGAACTTGAATGCAATCAATAATTTTGTTGTTGAATATTATTGGGTAATCATCGTATGAGTGTTTGTTTTCCTAATTTTAATTGAAATCGTATTTAATCGGCCTTTAATTATGATTCCCATGTCTTTGCTTGTTGAAATCGAGTTAAAATTGTTGGGTTGCGCTAAATTTGTGTTGGGTCTAGCGGGGTGAAGTCTGAGTAACCTAGAATCATGCTAAAGGTTGTAATTTGCCTGATTATAGAGCGGTTGACTCATGTGCTCACCGAGTTCACTCGGCGACTCGCCGAAAGTACTTCTTGATTGCCATTTTGCGCCCCTATTTCCTTAAAATGCATTGTAATTTTCGGTGAGCTACTTTGAGTTCGCCAATTGGTGCCGGCGATCCACCGAAAGGCCTTGGACATCGCCTACCAACTTTGAATTTTTGAGATTTTTGTGTTGTTAGTTTTGGCAAGCCCGACTTGGCTCGCCAAAGTGGTTCGGTGACTCTCTGATTGGTTCGGAGTAGTGATAGATGAGGAGGCAGCTGCTTCCAAGGCCAAGAAACTACCTCCAAAGGGGGGTAAGGGCAAGGGTAAAGCGCTCGCAGCTGTTCTTGTACGAATTTGAGTGTTGGTTGTGGTCAATACCGATGACTTGAATAGTGCTCTTAATTGAACAAAATGAAAGTGTGGCTACGATGAGGCAAACGAAGTTACATAGGCAATATGTGAACTTTGAGCATCTTGTTGTGAATAGCCGATTGTCGATGAAGTCTCTTGTGATGAGCATTGCACGCTAGCTAGAAAGTGTGGAGTCTTGTTTGATAATTGTATCAATGCCTTGTGTGGTGAGATAGTCTTGAACATTGTGCTTGAGGACACATAGAATTTGCCCCGTTGGTCTGATTGATTGAGTAAAGCAAACAATTGAAATTATCTTAAGGAAGAATTTTGAAGAGTGACCCAACTTGACAATATACCTCTTTTTGGCAAACCTTGTGTGTGAACCTTGCTTGGCACCTTTTGAGCCTAACCTTTTATTGAAAGAAACTTGAAAAATTATGACCTCTTTTTAACCCTTCACCCATAACTTTCATGAAGAATGGTTTGTTTGAATAGCCAACTTAGGCCAAAAGCCGAAGTTGGGGGTGCGGTAAAAAAAGAGGAGAATCAAGAAGTGTGAAATATTCCCCCGAGTTGGATTGTTTGGAAAATAATGGAACCCCTCCATATTAAAAAAAGAAGAAAAGAGAAAAAGGAATGAAAAAGAAGAAAGAAAAGAAAAAATAATGAAAAAGAGAAAAAATTGTGAATAAAGTTGTGAAAATAGCAAAAGAAATGGGTTATCCGGTGATTCATGTCGAGTTGAATAATGGGGTGGAATATGATCATGTTTGAATGAGAAAGAGAAGGAGAAAAATGATTTTCAAGCCATACTTCATGAAGGTAGAAGCCACTAAGCCTAAATTGTCATACCTTTGCACTCAGCCTCATTACAAGCCTTAAAAAGACCTTTTTGATCTAGAGTGATCTGAAACGAATGTTGATTGGAAAATAAGGGCAAGCTTATGGGTGGAGTCATGCATGTGTTCATCTTTGTTAGTGTGAGAGTTGTATGTGATTCTGGAACCTTTAATTGTTGAGAGATATTGTGTGAATATAGAATCATCTTTGTTGTGAGGGCATTTGAATACCTTTGTTGAGCTTGAACTTGCATTTGAAGCAAGCATTGTGATCTTGAATACTCTTTATGATGGTGAGTCACAATTTGAAACTTTGAGTGCACAATTGATCATTGCATGAGTAGTTTGAACCTTGTTGTTGATGAGTCCGAGATTTGGACTCATTTAGGGATTTGTTTATGTAGATTTAGTGTCCTCAAATTCTTAATTTATACCATAAACTGATGATAAAGCCTTGATTTTCAGGTATATAGATTGAGCAGCAAAGCAAGGTCACCAACTGGCAAAAAGGAACAAAACAAACTGAAGAAGTAAAGAAAGGTGAGTCTGAGGATCTCCAAGAGCACTTGGCATGTCACCGAGTGACTACTTTAACCGTCTAAAGTTCCAGTGTGTCAGCCCTGAGGGAAGAAACCAAGTAGCCGACAGAAAAGGGGCAGTCGGCGAATCGCCGAGTAGTTCAGCGATGCCAAGTTAGATCGCCCAAAGTTACAGGACTTGAGGATGCTGAGAGCCAAGGCAGAAAGGCGATAAAAGAGAGCAATGGGCGGTTCGCCGAGTGGTTCGGCGAACCCGACTTACCTCGCCTAATGGCCTGTCGTGGCTAATTTTTGGCAAATCTAAATAGAATTTTGAACTGTAAATTGGGGAGTCCCTTTCAGCTTAGAATTTTTCTTTGAAGTCTAGAACAGTTTTAGAGAGTTTTGTAGTAGACTTGAAGACTTTTTGAGATTCAATTGGGAGATTTGCAAGTGGGTTTCAAATTTTCTTCAAATTGAAGCATCGTAAAGCTATAATTACTATTACCCAGTTAATGGCTGATCGATTCGGGAACCGTTTTTACTCTTTTATGATGTTTGGCTAAAACCCCAATTCTTGGGGTGTGATCATGTGATTACGGGTTGAATTAGTTTATGGGTGTTGTTAATTAATAGTTTAAATGCTATATTGAAGTGGGTTTAATCATTAGCTGAGGTTTAATTTATGAATTTTAGTTGCAAATGCAGTTCTAATTTTGTGTTCTTAGCTTGCTCGAGAGAGAGGTTTTAGAACCAAAGCTTGTGATTAATGGTGTGTAAGTATTGGGTTGATTTTGGTTCATCTCGAGAGAGTGAATCCTAAACCCAATCCTACCCATCTTGCTCGAGAGAGAAGGTGTATTAAGGTTATGGGTTGTTCTTAATTGCTATGCTTGTTGATGTTCGAGAGAAATCACTTGAAGCGGATTAGTTGTTCGAGAGAAAACTATTTCAATTATAGTCTAGCCTACCCACTGATATTTAGCTATTTACTAGTAGTTTCAATTACCCATATATCAAAATTTGCCTATAATCGATCACATCCTGAGAATTTCTTTCCTTATTGTTATCTCAATTTGTTTGTGACTGCATTGTAGTTGATAATTGCAAACCAAAACCCCCATCTGACATTTAATGTCACCCCTTTAATTTGTTTTATGTCTTTTCCGATAATTTCTATTCCTATATCTAGTTAGATCACATTTGTACTTCTTAATTGAACTTTGAACACGTACTGCTCCCTGTGGGATTCGACCCCTATTCATTTGTTTGGTTTTATACTGCTTAACGATCGTTTACACCTAGAATTGGATGAGGTGTGCTTGAAATGTTAATTATAATGGCGCCGTTGTCGGGGAATGGTGTTGTTCAAAATTCTTTTATTGAAGTTGAATTGTGATCTTTGTAGTTATAGTTGAATCTACTTATTTTAGTTTTAGGTTTTGTGTTGCTTGTGTTAAATAGAGGAGGAGATGAGCGTTAACGTAAGTAATGGTAGCCAAGTGGGCCACCAAGATGACATTGGGAATCTTAATGATGTCAATGACCCAAACGTCAATGACCCAAACCATTTGGGTAGTGTTGGTGCCATTCGTTTACCTCCATTTGAAGGAAATGTTGTTTTTCACATCACAAGCACAATGCTTCAGCTCCTACAATTGAAAGGATTGTTTGGGGGGCTGGCTCATGAGGATCCCAATGAGCATATCAGGAACTTTGTGAATGTTTGTGGGCCGTTCTCATTTAAGAACATATCACAAGAATCGGTCCGTCTCAGGTTGTTCCCGTTCTCTTTGATGGGTGAAGCTACTAAATAGTTGGCTGAGTTACCAACAAACTCTATTACCTCTTGGGATGAGCTGACCACAGCATGTCAAGTGTGATTCTTTCCCCTATCGAAGATGATGACTCTAAGGGATGGTATCTAAGGTTTCAAACCCTTGGAAGGCGAGCCAATCCAGGAGACATGGCTGAGATTTAAGAAGCTGGTGCTTCAGTGCCCAACTCTTGGACTTCCAGATAATGTGCTGCTGCAATATTTCTATAGAAGCCTTGACTCGGTAAACAAAAGAGTGGTTGATCAACTTTCTCCGGGTGGTATAATGCAACAGCCCTATGCAATAGCATCCCAACTCCTTGATTGCGTGACCAAGATCAACAGGGCATGGTACACTCGAGAAGATCAAGTCTCTCCTCTTACTTATAAAATGACAAAAGAGCAGATCGAAAAAGATCAAGAGAGAGACCAAACATGGACAAAATTATGACCCAGCTGGATATCTTGGCTAAAAATGTCATAGGTGCTGGCACAAAGAGTGTTAATGTTGTGGGTGTTGGTAGAGCAAACCCTGAAGAAGCACCATTTGAAGCACTGTACAATGAGGAAGTGAACTTCCTAGCCAATCAAGGAGGAGGTTATCGTGCAAACTACCCAAGAGCAGGTGGAAATCAAGGATGGAATAGAGATGAGGGCTGGAGAGACCGTGACAGAGAATGGCGTGATCATAACACTACTTGGAAGGAAAGAGAGGGGGAGAAGGATATGTATGTTCCTCCCCATGAGCATCAAAAGCCCAAAGATACTGAGGGTGGCCGGATAGAAGATATGCTTTCACGCATTGTCACCAAAGTTGAAGGGTCCGACAAAGTGTTGAAAGAGATGAAAGAGGATGTCTTGACTCTCAATCAGACGGTGACCTCTCACTCAGTCTCTATTAAGTAGCTGGAGACCCAAATGTGTCAAATTTCTTCACATCTGAATCCAAGACAACAAGGGGGGTTGCCTAGTGACACAATGACAAACCCAAAAAATGAAGCTTGATTTGGTATCCTAGTCGTGCCACGACGTTAACTAAGGCGCTTCTTGGGAGGCAACCCAAGTTTTTAATGCTTCAAGTTTAATTTTGAATAACGGGTGTTGATGGTGCAGGTTGAAAGGGTGAAAAGTTTTGGAAAAGAAGCAGTTTGGCAAGCCAAAAGTCCAGTCGGTGACCCACCGACGAGGTTGGCGAGCCCGACTTGGTCCGTCGTTGGATCCACAAAACCTGATGTGGAAGTCTGTAAAACTCGGGGGGCCAATAAATTAATCGGCGACTCACCGAACAGGTAGGCGAGCCCGTTTTAGTCCACCACTTGGACCCCCAAATTGACTGAAGGGCCTGTAAAACTCGGCGAGGTAAATAACCGCTCGGTGCATCACCGAGTGGTTTGGCGTGGATGACTTACTCCTTCGAAAGGGCCGCAAACTGAAAGGTTTTGAAAGGACAAACGGTTTAAAATTTCAAAATCTTTCATATTCTCTCATTTCTAACCCCGTATGCTCTCACCGGCACTTTAGATTTTTCATATTTTTTCTATTTCGCTTGCTTTTTGTGTGTGATCTCGTTCCCGGATTTGGAATACATTGCCGCCTAGCTTTTCAAAATTTACAATTCGGCATACAAGTTGGTTTTCCAAACCCCGTACTTTAAGTTAGTATATAAACTCAAATGCAATAGATGAATGTATATTAATATGTGTTGGGTAATTGTGTGAATGGGTTTTCATGTGTTGGATTTCCCGTATTGTGTTCGAATTGGTGCCTAAATGCTTAAAACGATGATTTCCCATATTTTGTGTGATTAATTTGATTCTTAATTTTCGGTACCATTTGTGTTACATTGGGTCTAGTTGGGTGAAGTCTAAGTAGCCCCGAGTTGTGTCAAATGACGTAATTTTCCTGATGATGGAGCGTTTGATGCCATTCCTAAGGGAAAAAGTCATTAAATGGCCAATTTGGGCTAAATCGGGGGAAGTCTGAGTACACCGAAGGCATGGGTCGTATGGGTCTGAGTCAAATTGCACAGTGTAGGTGTTTGATTTTGATTTCGGGGGCTGCGGATTTGATTTTGGGAAATGGGGTTGAAAACTGGCACATTGGGCCGTTTGGTTAGCTGCGTCGAGCTCGCCGAATGGTTCTGCGGTTCGCCATTGTCCCCCTTTGATCGCCCTTAATTTCGTGATTTGGTTGAATTAAGTCTGTAACTTTTGGTGGGAAGCCTGAGCTCGCCGAGTTCACTTGGCGACTCGCCAAAAGGTTCCTTTGATTGCCCTTTCTGCACCCCTAACCCTTAAAATACACTGTAATATTCGGTAGGCTACTCTAAGCTCGCCGATTGGTGTCGGAGATTCACCGAAGGGCCCTAAAAATCACCGACATGCCTTAATTCTTGAGAATTTTTAAGCTGATCCTTTCGGCGAACCCGATCTGGCTCGCGTAAGTGATTCGGTGACTCGCCGACTTGTTCGGCGAGTCTTTCTGCAACTTGAATTCTGCAATTTTCTTGAACGATTGCTAACATTTTTCGATTTGTTTTGCAGAAATGGCTAGGACCAATTTGGACGATAGTGGCATGCCGCCCCGCAAAAGGGCATGGGGCATTGTTATAAATGAGGGAGCAACTGCTTCCACCACAACGAGTAAGAAAGCAACTCCAAAGGGAGGCAAAGGCAAGGGCAAGGCTCCCGTAAGTGAGAGATCGGAGCAAAACTCTGGCAGTGATGGAGAATCCTTCGATTCTCAGGCCTCATTCTCTGAGCCTGAGGATAATCAATTGCTACAGACCCGACGAGAAGAGATTCGGGCAAAAGTTCATCAACAACCGTAAGTCTACCCCTCATACTGCAGATACAGTGCCAGCTCCAGCATAGACGCTGGTTCTAGCACCAAAAGTTCAGGGTCCTCCTCCCCGGTTACTCAACCGGTTAAAAGTCGAGGGATTGAGGACCATTCTAGAAGAGAAGAGGTTTCCACGGATGGAGTAGTCGACAGATACCCAAATATGTGGGACACTCTCCGGTTTCACCAATTTGAGATCTTCACCAAGCCCCGTGGCTTATATATCTCCACCTGGGTTCGGGAATTTTATGTAGCTTACAGTGACCTGGCGCCCAAAGGAAAGAAAAAGGCCAGTGCCCTCAGACCGGTAGAATTTGTGGTAGTTAGGGGGAGGACAGTCCGATGCGACAACAACGAGATAAACACAGTATTTAACAGAGCCACAGACATTGAGCACGCAAACTAGAGTATGGTCACTTCATAAACTCTGGATGACTTGAAGGGCTGGATAGCTCCCCTTATTTTTGACACCACCCCGAAGTGGATTGATGTGGGAGCACTTATTGAAAAGAAAGATCTGAACATAGCAGCTCAGTACTGGTTTGGGTTTATCAGTAGCTCAATCATGCCGTCACAGAACGAGTCCATTCTCCGCCACCCAAAGGCGGCCTGTCTCGGATCCATCATCGCCAAGAAGCGGCTGAACTTGGGGCTGATTATAGAGCAGGAGATGGCCATGAGGGCCAAACAGCGCCATACATCCCTGTCATTCCCAGTGCTGATTACGGAGTTATGTCTTCGGGTTGGAGTTTCTCATGATGAGAAGAGGGATATCGAGGTCACTCCCATATCTTCCATCGATATCCGGTGCATAGAGGCTGAGTATACACGAGACGAGGCCGAGAGGAGGAGAGCAGCCCCGGAGGTAGACATCGACTCATTACCTACAGAGGAATCTTTGCCTACTCTGGCCTCCGGGCCTTCAGGTACATCTACTTCCAGTCCTTCCCAGGTCCCGACTTCTTCTGCTGCCTCCCAGCCCCCTAGAGCTACTACTGGTTCCACTGCCGCCAGTCCTCCGATCACACAGGTCATACTCCTCAAGATGGGGTACTTAGCCTATTTTGCAGATATGCGGGCTTCCCGGCTCGAGGCCGAGGTACCCTGGATAATTCAGAGAGCTATCACTGCTGTGCTGACACCTCTCCAGGCTTCCATTGATGCTCTCAAAGCGAGAGTAGTGATTTGCGAGAGAGGACAGGGTGAGACGACTGAGGTTACGGCTTTGAAATCTGAGGTTTCTGAGCTTAGGAAGGATGTGGACCATCTGAAGTCCACGGACTTTACATCACTATTTGGGATGGTGGAGATCCCAGATGATCCGAGTGCTGATATTCCAGATTGTGCTGAGGTACCTCTGGCTACCACCGGAGATGATATTAGGGAGGATGCTGCTGATGCTGAATCTGATGCCGAAACCGATGAGGAGAAGCTTGAGGAGTGAGACGCTGCTCTTTATGAGGATCTGGCCGACATATAGGGTGACATTTTCAAGACAGCCCGACAGGCCTCTTTGAGAGACACTACTATGGCTGGGGCTAGTGCATCTACTACTGATGCTCCACCGGGAACTGATGCCCATCCTCAGAGTGTTACCCCGGGCATTGATGCCTCGAGAGATGGAGCAACTGAGTAGACAGGATCATCTTTACCTCTCTCTCTGTTCTTTTATTGATTATCTATGTTTTTGTTGCATTTGAGGACAACTGCTTTTCTTTTGTGGGTGGGGTGAGGTATTTCCATACCTACCTCTTGTGATTCTATTTGGTTTGTAAATTTTGGGTTTCGCTGATCTATAAATGTGTTTTGATCTTGAATTCGTGTGGATGTTTTAGTTTGTGGCCCTTGTATGAATGGAGTGGTTTTTAACCAAATTTTAATTTTCCACCTCATTTGTGTGTGAGTATCAGTTTTGATTAATACAGATGACTTCAATAGTGCTCTTAATTGAACGAAATGAATGTGCGGCTACGATGAGGCCAATGAAGTTGCATAGACAATGTGTGAACTTTTAGCATCTCGTTATGACTAGCTGGTTATCGAATGAGTCTCTTGTGATGTACATTGCACACTAGCTAGAAAGTGTGGAGTCTTGTTTGATATTGCTGTCAATGGCTTGTGTGATGAGATTACTTTTAACATTGTGTGATGACACTTAGAATTTGCCCCGTTGGTCCGGTTGACTAAGTGAAGCAAGCACTTGAAATGATCTTAGGCAACAAATTTTGAAGAGTGAAACAATTTTACAACATACCTCTTTTGTGGCCAACCTTGTGAGATGTGTTAACCTTGCTTGAACCATTTTGAGCCTTATCCTCTTTCTTGGAAGAAACTTGAACAATTTTAACCTCTCTTTATTCCATTCACCCATAACTTTCATGAAGTGTGGTTTGTTTGAATAGCCAACTTAGGCCAAAAGCCTAAGTAGGGGGTGTGATGAAAAGAGAAGAAAAGTCAAGAAGTGTGAAAAATCCCCCTTTGAGTAATGGTTTGAAAAATATGGAACCCCTCCATGTAAAAAAAAGAGAAAGAAAAGAAATGAGAAAAGAAGCAAAGAAAAAGAATGAAAAAGTTATGAAATAAAGTGGTGGAATTTGTAAAAGAAATGGGGTATCCGATAGTTCATAAGAAGTTGAATAATGGGGTGGATTGTGAGCATTTTTGAAATGTTAAAGAAAAAAGAGGAAAGTGATGTTCAAACCATACTTTATGAAGGTAGAAACCACTGAGCCTAAATGACCATATCTTAACACTCAGCCCCGTTACAAGTCGACAAAACACCTTTGTGATTTTGAGTGAGCTGAAAGAAATGTTGATTGGAAAATAAGGGCAAACTTATGGGTGAAGTCAAGCATGTGGTCATCTTTGTAAGCGTGAGAGTTATATGTGATTCCGAAGCTTTAACATGGTTGAGAAATTGTGTGTGAATATGGAATCATATTTGTGGTGAGGGAATTTGAGTACCTTTATTGAGCTTGAACTTGCATTTGAAGCAAGTATTGTGAACTTGAGTATCTTTGATAATGGTGAGTCATAATTTGAATCTTTGAGTGCACAGCTGATCATTGCATGAGTTAGTTGAACCTTGTTGTGTGCATTCATGTTGAGTCTTATGCAGCACTATGTGAGACATCCTTTTTGAACTGCTGATCTTCAGTTTTACTTGAGGACAAGCAAAAGTTTAAGTTGGAGGTGTTGATGAGTCCGAGATTTGGACTCATTTAGGGCTTTGTTTATATAGATTTAGTGTCCTCAAATGCTTCATTTGTACCATAAACTGATGATAAAGCCTTCAGGTATATGGATTGAGGAGCAAAGCAAGGACACTAACTGGCAAAAAGGAACAAAACAAACTGAAAAACTGAAGAAAGGCGAGTCTGAGGATCGCCAAGAGCACTTGGCGTGTCGTCGAGTGACTACTTTAACCGCCTAAAGTTCTAGTGTGCCAGCCCTGACGGAAGAAACCAAGTAGGTGAAATAAAAGGGGCAGTCAGCGAATAGCCGAGCAGTTCCGCGATGCCCAGAGAGATCGCCCAAAGTTACAGGACTTGAGAATGCTGAGAGCCAAGGCAGAAAGGCGATAGAAGAGAGCAATGGGCGGTTCGCCGAGTGGTTCGGTGAACCCGACTTACCTCGCCTAATGGCCCTTCGTGGCTAATTTTCGACAACTATAAATAGAATTTTGAATTGTAAATTGGAGAGTCCCTTTCAGCTTAGAATTTTTCTTTGAAGTCTAGAAGAGTTTTTGAGATTCAATTGGGAGATTCTGCAAGTGGATTTCGAATTTTCTTCAAATTGAAGCATCGTAAAGGTACTACTACCCAGTTGATGGTTGATCGATTCAGTAAGCATTTTTACTCTTTTATGATGTTTGGCTAAAACCCCAATTCTTGGGGTGTGATCATGTGATTACGGGTTGAATTAGTTTATAGGTGTTTTTAATTACTAGTTTAAATGCTATATTGAAGTGGGTTTGATCATTAACTGAGGTTTAATTTATGAATTGTAGTTGCAAATGCAGTTCTAATTTTGTGTTCTTAGCTTGCGAGAGAGAGAGGTTTTAGAACCAAAGCTTTTGATTAATGGTATGTAGGTATTGGGTTGATTTGGGTTCAGCTCGAGAGAGTGAATCCTAAACCCAATCCTACCCATCTTGCTCGAGAGAGAAGATGTATTAAGGTTATGGGTTGTTCTTAATTGCTATGCTTGTTGATGTTCGAGAGAAATCACTTGAAGCGGATTAGTTATTCGAGAAAAAACTATTTCAATTATAGTCTAGCCTACCCACTGAAATTTTGCTATTTACTAGTAGTTTCAATTACCCATATATCGAAATTTGTCTATAATCGATCACATCCCGAGAATTCCTCTCCTTATTGTTATCTCAATTTGTTTGTGACTGCATTGTACTTGATAATTGCAAACAAAAACCCCCATCTGACATTTAATGTCACCCTTTAATTTATTTCATGTTTTTTTTGATAATTTCTATTCCTATATCTAGTTAGATCACGTTTGTACTTCTTAATTGAACTTTGAACACGTACCGCTCCTTGTGATTCGACCCTAACTCATTTGTTGGATTTTATACTACTTAACGATTGTTTACACCTAGAATTGGATGAGGTGTGCTTGAAACGTTAAACAGTTGTGTGCATTTATGTTGAGTCTTATGCAGCACTGTTTGTAGACATCCTTGTTGAACTGATTGATCTTGAGTTTTAATTGAAGACAAGTAAATGTTTAAGTTGGGGGTATTGATGAGTCCGATATTTTTAACCATTTAGGGCTTTGTTTTGATAGTATAAGTGTCCTCAAATTCCTAATTTATGCTCTAATGAGTCCGAGATTTCGAACTATTTAGGGCTTTGTTTTGATAGTATTAGTGTCCTCAAATTCCTAATTTATGCTCTAAACTGATGTTATAGTGTTGATTTGCAGCTATGAAGGCGAAGGAGCAAGGCAAGGACATGACCGGATAAAAAGGAACTAAAAAGCTGAAGAAGTGAAAAAAAGCTATTATGGTGATCGCCAAGACCACTCGGTGCACTGCCGAGTGGCTCTCTAGCTCGCCCAAAGTTCAAGTGTGCCAGCTCTGGGGAAGAACCAAGTTGGCGACAGAAATGGACAGTGGGTGAATCGTCGATCGACTCCGCGATAACAAATTGGATCGCCCAAAGTTATAGGACCTGAGATGCTGAAGACCAATGCAAAATGGCGATGGAAGAGGGCAATCGGCGGATCACCGAACCACTTGGTGAGGCGCGACTTATTCGGCCGAGTGGACTTTCAGGCCAAAAATTGGGCAACTATAAATTGAAATTTAAAAGGAGTTTTGAGGAGCTTCCAGTTCCCAGAGAGTTACGATCCCCAGAAACGTTAATAAAAAATAGCGCCGCTGCTGGGGAGCGGTGTTGTTTTAAATTCTATTATTAAAGTTTGAATTGTGATCTTTTTGTGTTATAGTTGAATCGACTTACTTTGTTTGTGTTTGTGTTGGTTGTGCTGAACAGAAGAAGAAATGAGCGTCAATGGGAGCAATGGTAGCCAAGTTGGCCACGAAGACGATATAAGGAATTTGAATGATGTTAACGACCCTATCCAATTGGGTGGTGTCGGGGCTATACGTCTACCTCCTACTAAAGGAAATGTTGTTTTTCACATCACTAGCACAATGCTTCAGCTCCTACAATTGAAAGGATTGTTTGGAGGGCTGGCTCATGAGGATCCCCATGACCACGTTCGGAATTTCGTTGACGTTTGTGGACCGTTCTCGTTCAAGAACATTTCTCAAGAATCGGTCCGTCATCGATTATCTCCATTCTCTTTGATGGGAGAAGCCACAAAGTGGTTGGCTGATCTTCCGAGAAACTCCATTACCACTTGGGATGAGTTGATCACAGCTTTCTATGTGAGTTACTTTCCTCCGTCAAGGATGATGAAATTAAGGGATAGCATTCAAGGGTACAAACGCTTGGAAGGGGAATCAATCCACAAGACATGGCTGAGGTTCCAAAATCTATTACTTCAGCGCCCAACTCATGGGCTGCCCCATGATGTCTTGTTGCAATACTTTTACAGGAGTCTTGACTCGGTGAACAAAGGGGTTGCTGATCAACTTGTTCCCGGTGGTATAATGCAGCAGCCTTGGGAGGTCGCATCTTAACTTCTTGATCGCATGACCAAGATCAATAGAGCATGGTACACTCTTGAGGACAGAGTGTCTCCTCTCACCTTTAGAATGTTAAAAGAGCAGATCGAGAAGGATCAAGAGAGAGACCAAATCATGGAAAAAATGATGACCCAGCTGGACTTATTGTCGAAAAATGTGATGGGTAGTGGGTTGAAGAGTGTAAATGTTGTGGGTGTTTGTGGAGCAAACCCCGAGAATGCACAATCTGAAGCGTTGTACAATGAGAAAGTGAACTTTCTCGCAAATCAAGGAGGAGGTTTTCGTCAAAACTATCAAAGGTCGGGTGGAAATCTGGGTTAGAACAGCGATGATGGATGAAGAGATCGTGATATAGAATGGCGTGATCGTAACGCCACTTGGAAGGAAAGAGAGGGTGACAAGGATAGGTACATCCCACCTTATGAGCGTCAAAATCCCAATTAACCAAGGGCTGACTCAGAAAATGTCTGCACGGAGGACATGCTCTCGCGCATTCTCAATAAGGTAGAGGGGTCGGACAAAGTCTTGAAAGAAATGAAAGAATACGTCTTTACACTTAACCAGACAGTCACCTCACATTCAGTGTCAATCAAGCAATTGGAAACACAAATGGGTCAAATCTCGACTCATTTGAATCCAAGGCCAAAATGAGGGTTGCCTAGTGAGACAATGGCAAATCCCAAAAATGAAGTTTGAGTTGGTATATCTGTCGTGCCACGACGTTAAATAAGGAGCTTCTTTGGAGCCAACCCAATTCTTTGATGTTTTAAATTATTTTTTTTGAATAACGAGTGTTGATTTTTGATGTTGGAAAATGAAAAGTGTTGGAAAATGGGCAATTAGGCGAGCCAAAAGTCCAGTCGGCGACTCACCGAAGAGGTCCACGAGCCCGACTTAGACCGCCGTTGGAACCACCCAGCTTGATGGGGAATTCTGTAAAACTCGGTGAGCCAAAAAATCAGTTGGCGACTCGTCGAACAGGTCGGCAAGCCCGACTTTGCCTTCCGTTTGAACCCCCAAAGAACTAGGAGTTCTAGAAAACTCGATGAGCCAAAGCACCACTCGGAGCATCGCCGATTGGTTTGGCAGACACTACTTACTTCACCAACTGGCGCGCGAACTGAAAGATTTTAAAGGCCAAACAGTTTAAAATTTCAAAATACTTTCACTTTCCTACTTTTTAACTCCCGCACTCTCACCCCGATATTAGTCTTTTGTATTTTCACATTTTTACTTTCATTTCTCTTGGGATCCTTGCTCGGGATTGTGGAATTTCTTTGCCGCCTAGCATTTGATAGTTTTTTTTGGCATAAAGGTTGGTTTTTTGAACCCCGAACTCTATTTATGGTTGATCTCGAATGCAGTTGGTAATTTTTTTGTTGAATATTGTTGGGTAATCATCGTATAGTGTTTGGTTGCCTAATTTTAATTGAATCGTATTTAATCAGCCTTTAATCATGATTCCCGTGTCTTTGCTTGTTGAAATCGAGTTAAAATTGTTGGGTTGCGCTAAATTTGTGTTGGGTCTAGCGGGGTGAAGTCTGAGTAACCCTGGATCGTGATAAAGGTCGTAATTTACCCGATGATAGAGCAGTTGACATCATTCTTAAGGGTAAAAGACGTCAAATGGCAAATTTTGGCCAAATCGGGGGAAGTCTGAGTACCCCAAAGGCATGGGTAGTATCGGTATTGCTCTAATTTCATAGTGTATGTGTTTAATTTTGATTTCGTGGGCTGTGGGTTTGATTTTGAAGAATGGGGTAGAAAACTGGCACGAAGGGCCATTTGGTGAGCTGGGTCGAGCTCGCCGATTGGTTCGGCGGTTCGCCTAAGTCCCCCAAGATCACCCTTTAATTCTATAAATGTTGAGTTTGTGTTCTGTAACTTTTGGTGATACGCATGTGCTCGTCGAGTTCACTCGGTGACTCACCGAAAGTTCTTCTAGATCGCCCTTTTGCACCCCTATTTCCTTAAAATACACCGTAACTTTCGGCGAGCTACTTTTAGTTCACTGATTAGTGTCGTCGATCCGCCGAAAGGCTCTCGACATCGCCGACCAGCTTTGAATTTTTGAATTTTTTGTGCTGTAACTTTTAGCGAGCCCGACTTGGCTTGCCAAAGTGTTTCGGCGACTCGCCGATCGGTTCGGCGAGTCTTTCTGCAGTTTGTTTTCTGCATTTTTTCTGGAACTTTTTCTAATGTTTTTCTATGTTATTTGCAGGAATGGCTAGACCCAAGGTTTCCGGTAAACACATACCGCCCCGAAAGTGGGCACGCGGAGTTGTGATAGATGAGGAGGCAGCTGCTTCTAACGCCAAGAAAATACCTCCAAAGGGGGGCAAGGGCAAGGGCAAAGCTCCCGTAGTTGTGCCTCTTGAGAGGTAACCTCAGACAGTGAGGAGGTGTACGAGATTCACCTCACCACATAAGATAGTGAGGGGGACTCACATGATTCTCAGGCATCCATCTTTGAGCTTGAGGATAATCATTGCTGCAACCCCGGAGAGCGGAGCTACGCTCCAAATCTCTTCATGATCCGTCTAGGATTCTGGAGCCTACCCCTTCAGCCTCAGCTCCAGTGCCCCCTCTAGTAAATCAAGTGGTACAGGCACCACTTTTGCAGGGTCCTCCTCCCTGGTCATTCAATCGACTCAAGGCCGAGGGACTCAGGACCATTATAGAGGAGAAGAGACTGTCTACCGATGGTGTGATGGACAGACATACAGAGGTGTGGGACACTCTCAGGTTTCACAGATTCCAGATCTTCACCAAACCCCATGGCCCATACATTCCTAATTGGGTCTGGGAGTTTTATTCAGCCTAGGTGACCTGGTACCAAAAGAGAAAAAGAAGGCCAGCGCCTTCAAACTATTTGACTATGTGGTGGTCCGAGGGAAGAAGGTTAAATACTGCAGTGATGATATAAATGCGCTATTCGAGCGTGCCACCAACTTTATGCATTACTATCAGAGCATGAACCAGACTCATACTGTGGATGATTTAAAAGATTGGATGGCCCCCCTTCTATCTGACACCACCCCGAGGTGGATTGAGGCTGGAGCGCCGATAGAGAAGAAGGATCTCAATGTATCAGCTAGATATTGGTTTAGATTTATCAGCAACACGATCATGTTGTCCCAGAACGAGTCTATCATCCGCCACCCAAAGGTAGCCTGCCTTGGGAGTATCATTGCTAGGAAGCGGCTTAATTTGGGCTTGATCATTGAGAAGGAGATGGCTATGAGGGCCAAGCAGTGCCAGATGTCTCTCCCCTATCCGGTGTTGATCACTGAGTTGTGTCGACGGGCTCGAGTTTCATGAGATAAGAAGAGGGATGTTGAGGTCACACCTACATCTTCTACCGACATCTGGCGTATAGAGGTCGAGTACACATGGGACGAGGCTTACAAGAGGAGGGAAGCTCTGGTGGACACATCCCCAGAGGTTGATATTGATGTGATACCTGCAGAGGCAGCCATGCCTACTCTGTCCACTAGTCCGTCAGGTACTTCTAGGTCCACTCCTTTTGCGACTCCGATCACTTCTGCTGCTCCCCCTCCCCCTAGATCTGCAGCTGCTTCTGCTTCTAGGCCTCCGATCACCCAGACGATGTTGTTCAAGATGGGACATATGGCCCAGTCTGCTGATATGTGTGCCTCCCGATTAGAGGCTGCTATTCCTGGGATGATCGAGAGAGACATTACTGTTGTTATGACACCTCTAATAGTTTCAATTGATTCTCTCACTACGAGAGTAGAGGTGTGTGAGAGAGGACAGGGAGCTGTTGATGCGGTCACGGCCTTGAAGGTCGACATTACTAGATTGAGAAAAGATGTGGACCAGCTGAAGTGCACTAATTTTACCTCACTATTTGGGACCTTGGAGATCCCAGATGACCAGAGCACATATATTCCATCTTGTTCTGAGGTGCCTCCAGCTACTACGACCGGAGATGAGACTAGAGTTGATGACGCTGATGCTAATTCTGAGGCTGAGACAGATGAGGAGCAGCTTGGTGATCGAGAGGAGGCAGTCTATGATGATTTGGTTGACTTGGAGGGGGCCATGTATGAGACAGTGAGACAGGCATCGCTCCAGGACACTACCATGGTGGGCTCCAGTGGAGCCAAGGATGCTGAGATATCGGGCATTGATGCCCCGATAGATGGAGTGACTGATATGCAGACTTCACCCCAGGCCTAGCCTGGCAGGATGATTATTTTTACCTCTATCTCTGTTACTTTTTAGAATGTTTTTGTTTTTAGTTGTATTTGAGGACAACTGCAGTTTTTGTTGCTGGGGTGAGGTATTTCCATACCTACCTCTGTTGTGGGCTGTTTTTGTGAATATTTAGCTTATTGGGTTATATATATATCTTGGTTGTGAAATTGTGGTTGTTGATAAATTGTGGCACATTGTTTTGATAGAAAATGGTTTTGAACCAATTTTAAAATTTTACCACCTCTTTTGTGTGTGATTGTGGTTGTTCTTGTACGAATTGGAGTATCAGTTGTGGTCAATACTGATGACTTGAATGGTGCTCTTAATTGAACAAAATAAATGTGCGGCTACGATGAGGCAAATGAAGTTACATAGGCAATATGTGAACTTTGAGAATCTTTTTGTGACTAGCCGATTGTCGATGAAATCTCTTGTGATGAATATTGCACGCTATCTAGAAAGTGTAAAGTCTTGTTTGATAAATGTATCAATTCCTTTTGTGGTAAGATAGTTGATGAGTCTGAGATTTCGACTCATTTGGGTTTTATTTTGATAGTATAAGTGTCCTCAAATGCCTAATTTATGCTCTAAACTGATGTTAAAGTGTTGATTTGCAGCTATGAAGGCTATGGAGCAATGCAAGGATATTACCAGACGAAAAGGAACTAAAAAGCTGAAGAAGTGAAGAAAAAGTGATCCTGGTGATCACCAAGACCACTCGCCGCACCGCCGAGTGTCTCTTTAGCTCGCCCAAAGTTCAGACGTGCCAGCCTTGGGGAAGAACCTAGTTGGCGACAGAAATGAACAGTCGGTGAATTGCCAATCGACTCCGCGATAACAAATTGAATCGCTCAAAGTTACAGGACCTGAGATGCTGAAGACCAATGCAAAATGGCGATGGAAGAGGGCAATCAGCGGATCGCCGAACCACTCAGCGAAGCGCGACTTATTCCGCCAAGCGGACTTTCAGGCCAAAAGGTGGGCAACTATAAATTGTTATTTAAAAGGAATTTTGAGGAGCTTACAGTTCCCAAAGAGTTCTGATCCCCAAGGTTTTGAATATTTTGAGTTTTTCTCTTAGTTTTTGAGTTTCCATTGAAGACTTTGAGAATTTTTGAAGTGGGTTTTTGAACTTAAACAATTTGGACCATTGTAAAGACTTGAGTACCTTTACCCAGATCATGGCTAATGTATTTTGTAATCGTTTTTCTATTTTTATGATGTGCAGCTAAAACCCCTATTCTTGGGGTGTGATCATGTGATTATTTGCTTAATTTTCTTATGGGTATTGTTGTTTAATGATTTATTTGTTGTTTTAATGTGGGTTTGATTGATAGTTGAGTAGTAATTTATGAATTGTAGTTGCAAATACAAGTCTAGCTTAGTGTTATGGGGTTGCACGAGAGAGAGGTTCTTAAGCTAAGGTTATCATGATGATTGTAGTGTGTGAGTCATTGTGGGTTCAGCTCGAGAGAGTGAATCTTTGCTCGTTCCTACCTATCTAGCTCGAGAGAGTAGATAAATTAAGGTTTTGGGAGGTTACGTAGTGTTAAGCATGTCGATGTACGAGAGAAATCGCCTAAGTCGTAATAGTTGTTCGAGAGAAAACTATTGCACTTATAGTCGAGCCTACCCATAATGTTTCAGCAAATTATTGTTAAATCTCAATTACCCATATAGCGTAATTAGCTTATAATCGATCACATCCCAAGAATCCTCTTAATCTTGTTGAAACCCCTTTCAATTTAGCTACATGTTTTCGCTAATTCCTATTCGTATAACCGACTAGATTACATTTGCACTTCATAACTAAATTTAGACACATATCGCTCTCTATGGATTCGACCCTAACTCGTCATTGAGTTTTATACTGAATAACGACCGTTTACACCTAGAATCAGATGAGGTTTACTTGAAACGTTAATCAAAATGGCACCATTGTCGGGGAGTGGTGTTTTTTGAAATTCTATTATTGAAGTTTGAATTGTGATCTTTTGGTGTTATAGTTGAATCGACTTACTTTGTTTGTGTTTGTGTTGGTTGTCTTGAACAAACAAAGAAATGAGCGTAAATGGGAGCAATGGTAGCCAAGTTGGCCACCAAGAAGATATAGTGAATTTTAATGATGTTAACGACCCTATCCAATTGGGTGGTGTCGGGGCTATACGTCTACCTCTTGCTGAAGGGAACGCAGTTTTTCACATCACTAGCACAATGCTTCAGCTCCTTCAATTGAAAGGATTGTTTGGAGGGCTGGCTCATGGGGATCCCCATAGGAACGTTCGAAATTTCGTTGACGTTTCTGGACCGTTCTCGTTCAATAACATTTCTCAAGAATCGGTCGGTCTTCGATTATTTCCATTCACTTTTATGGGAGAAGCCACAAAGTGGTTGGATGATCTTCCGAGAAACTCCATCACCTCTTGGGATGAACTTACCACAGCGTTCCAAGTGAGACTCTTTCCCCCATCGAAAATGATAACGCTAAGGGATAGCATCCATGGTTTCAAATGCTTGGAAGGTGAACCAATCCACGAGACGTGGCTGAGATTTAAAAAGTTGGTACTTCAATGCCTGACTGATGGACTTCCAAACGACGTGCTGCTACAACACTTCTATAGTAGTCTTGACTCGGTGAACAAAGGAGTTGTTGATCAACATGTTCCCGGAGGTATAATGTAACAACCCTATGAAGTAGCGTCTCAACTCCTCGATTGCATGACCAAGATCAATAGATCATGGTACACTCATGAGGACCAAGTGTCTCCTCTCACTTTTAGGATGACAAAAGAGCAGATCGAGAAGGATCCAGAGAGAGACCAAAATGATGACCTAGCTGGATATGTTGGCGAAAACTGTGATGGGTAGTGGTTTGAAGAGTTTTAATGATGTGGGTGTTGGTGGAGTAAACCCAGATGAAGCACAATTTGAAGCATTGTACAATGAGGAAGTGAACTTCCGTGCAAATCAAGGAGGAGGCTTTCGTGCAAACTATCCAAGGCCGGGTGGAAATATGGGTTGGAAAAGAGATGATGGATGGAGAGATCGTGATAAGGAATGGCGTGATCGTAACTCTACTTGGAAGGAAAGAGAGGGTGACAGAGATAAGTACATCCCACCTCATGAGCGTCAAAAGCCTAAAGAACCAAGGGCCGACTCAGAAAATGTATGCCCTAAAGACGTGCTTTCACGCATTCTCAACAAGGTCGAAGGATCAGAAAAAGTGTTAAAAGAGATGAAGGAGAACGTCTCAACTCTCAATCAGATGGTGACTTCTCACTTAGTCTCTATCAAGTAGCTGGAGACACAAATGGGTCAAATCTTGACTCATCTAAATCCAAGGCCAAAAGGAGGGTTGCCTAGTGACACAATGGCAAACCCCAAAAATGAAGCTTGAATTTTTATTCCCGTCGTACCACGACGATAAATAAGGCGCTTCTTGGGAGGCAACCCAAGTCTTTGATGTTTTAAATTTTGTTTTTGAATAGGGTGTTGATGTTGCAGGTTGAAAAGTGAAAAGTGTTGGAAAATGGGCCATTAGGCGAGCCAAAAGTCCAGTCGGTGAGCCCAACTTGGACCGCCGTTGGAACCACCCAGTTGAAGGGGAATTCTGTAAAACTCAACGAGCCAAAAACTCAGTCAGCGACTCACCGAACAGGTCGGCGAGCCTGACTTTGTCCGCAATTTGAACCCCTAAAGGGCTGGGAGTTCTGTAAAACTCGGCAAGCCAAAACACCACTCGGCACATCGCCGAGTGGGTTGGCGGGCACGACTTACTTCGACGACTGGCGCGCGAACTGAGAGGTTTTAAAGGCCAAAGGGTTTGAAATTTCAAAATCCTTTCACTTTCCTACTTTTTAACTCCTGCACTTCCACAACCAATACTAGATTCTCATATTTTTGTGTTTAATCTCTTGCTACTTGGGATATTTGCTCTAATTTTTTTGGAATTACTTTGCCGCCTTGCATTTCAACTTCTTTTTCGACATAAAGGTTGGTTTTCCGAATGCCGTACTCTATTTGTGGTTGAACTTGAATGCAATCGGTAATTTTATTGTTGAATATTGTTGGGTAATCATCATATGAGTGTTTGGTTGCCTAATTTTAATTGAAATTGTATTTAATCGGCCTTTAATCATGATTCTCGTGACGTTGCTTATTGAAATTGAGTCAAAATTGTTGGGTTGCGCTAAATTTGTGTTGAGTCTAGTGGGGTGAAGTCTTAGTAACCCCGGATTGTGCCAAAATTCGTAGTTTTCCTAATGATAGAGCGGTTGACATCATTCTTAAGTGCAAAAATGTCAAATGGCCAATTTTTGCCAAATCGGGGGAGGTCTGAGTACCTCTAGGGAATGGGTAGTATGGGTCTTGATTGAATTTCATAGTATAACTGTTTAATTTTGATTTTGTGGGCTGCGGGTTTGATTTTGAAGAATGGGGTAGAAAACAGGCTCGAAGGGCCATTTGGCGAGCTGGGTCGAGCTCGCCGATTGGTTCGGTTGTTCGCCTAAGTCCCCCTAGATCGCCCTTTAATTATCTAAATGTTGAGTTTGTGGTTTGTAACTTTAGCTGATATTCATGTGCTCGCCGAGTTCACTCGGTGACTCACCGAAAATGCTTCTTGATCCCCCTTCTGCGCCCCGATTTCCTTAAAATGCACTATAACTCTTGGCGAGTTAGTTTTAGTTCGCCAAAAGGCCTTGGACATCTCCAACTAGCTTTGAATTTTTGAGATTTTTGCACTGTAACTATGGTGAGCCCGACTTGGCTTGCCAAAGTGGTTTGGCGACTCGCCGATTGGTTTAGCGAGTCTTTCGGCAACTTATTTTCTATACTTTTTCTGGAACTTTTCTAACGTTTTCTACGTTGTTTGTACGAATGGCTAGACCCAAAGTTTCCGGTAGTGAAATTCCGCCCTGCAAGAGGGCATGCGAAGTGGTGATAGATGAGGAGGCAGCTGCTTCCAAGGCCAAGAAACTACCTCCAAAGGGGGGTAAGCACAAGGGCAAAGCGCCCGTAGTTGTGCCTTCTGAGGGGGAAAGCTCAGATAGTGAGGAGGTCTACGAGACTCACCTAAACACATCAGACAGTGAGGGGGACTCATATGATTCTCAGGCTTCTATCTCTGAGCCTGATGATGATGAGCTACTGCAGGCCTAGAGAGTCGAGCTACGCTCCAAATCTCTTCATGATCTGTCTAGGATTCCGGAGCGTACCCCTCCAGCTTCAGCTCTAGTGCCTCCTCCGGCACAGACAGTGGTCCCAGCACCACCAGTACAGGGTCCTCCTCCCTGGTCACTCAACCGACTAAAGGCCGAGGGTTTGAGGACTATTCTTGAAGAGAAGATATTGTCTACTGACGGTGTGGTGGACAAGTTTCCAGAAGTGTGGAACACTATCAAGTTCCACACGTTTGAAATTTTCACCAAACCCCGGGGCACCTACATTCCAAATTGGGTCCGAGAGTTTTATTCAGCCTATGTTGAGCTGGTCCCTAAGGGGAAAAAGAAGGCCATCATGTTCAAGCCGGTTGATTCAGTGATAGTCAGAGGCAAGAAGGTGAAGTGTGACAGTTTTGACATCAATGATGTTCTGGGGTGCACTTATGACTTTGTGCACGATTATATTGATCTAATCCAGAAAAAGACCTTAGAGGACCTGAAGGGTTGGCTGACACCCCTTATATCTGATGCCACCCCGAGGTGGATAGAGGCAGGCGTGCCTATAGAAAAAAAGGATCTTAATGTGGTAGCTCGGTACTGGTTCGGGTTTATCAGCAACACTATTATGCCATCCCATAAAGACTCCACCCTCAGACACCCGAAGGCAGCTTGTTTAGGGTCTTTCATTAGTCGTCAGGAACTGAATTTGGGGATGCTGATTAAGCAGGAGATGGCCATGAGGACCAAGTAGAGACAGACTTCACTTCCATTCCCGATGTTGATAACTGAGTTGTGCAGACGGGCTCGTGTTCCTAGAGATGAGAAGACATATGTGGAGGTGACACCTACCTCTTCTACTGACATCCGGCGCATTGAGGTCGAGTACCAGCGGGATGAGGCTGATAGGAGGAGGGCAGCCCTGGTGGACACATTCCCGCAGGTTGATTTTGATATGCTACCTGCAGAGGCAGTCTTGCCTACTCATGCCACCAGGACTTCAGGTACTTCTAGCTCTACTCCTTCTGCGGCCCCGAGTACTTTTGTTTCTCCTCCTCCCCCTAGATCTGCTGCTGCTTCTACTTCTAGGCCTCCAATCACCCAGGCGATGTTGTTCAAGATGGAGCATCTGGCACAGTCTGCTGATATGCGTGCCTCCCGGTTAGAGGCTGCTATTTTTGGATGATCGAGAGAGCCATTGCTGCTGCATTGAAACCTCTCAGATTTTCAATTGATGCTCTGACTTCAAGAGTAGAGGTGTGTGAGAGAGGACATGGATCTGTTGATGCGGTCACGACCTTGAAGGCCGACATTACTGGATTGAGAAAAGATGTGGACCAGCTGAAGTCCATTGATTTTACCTCGCTATTTGGGACCGTGGAGATCCCAGATGACCCGAGCACAGATATTCAAGCTTGTTTTTAGGTAACTTCAGCTAATACGACCAGAGATGTGACTAGAGTTGATGATGCTGATGCTAATTTCGAGGCTGAGATGGATGAGGAGAAGCTTAGTGATCGAGAGGAGGTAGACTATGATGATTTGGTTGACTTGGAGGGTGCCATTTATGAAACTGTGAGACAGGCATCACTCCAGGACTCTACCATGATGGGATCTAGTGGAGCCAAGGATGCTGAGATACCGGGCACTAATGCCCCGAGAGATGGAGTGAATGATATGCAGACTTCACCCCAGGCCTAGCCTGGCAGGATGATTATTTTTACCTCCCTCTCTATTACTTTTTAGAATATTTTTGTTTTTAGTTGCATTTGAGGACAACTGCATTTTTGTTGGTGGGGTGAGGTATTTATATACCTACCGCTTTTGTGGGCTGTTTTTGAGAATATTGAGCTTATTGGGTTATATATATATCTTGGTTGTGAAATTGTGGTTGTTGATAAATTGTGGCCCATTGTTTTGATAGAAAATGGTTGTGAACCAATTTTAAAAATTTTGCCACCTCTTTTGTGTGTGATTGTGGCTGTTCTTGTACGAATTTGAGTGTCGGTTGTGGTCAATACTGACGACTTGAATAGTGCTGTTAATCGAACAAAATGAATATGTGGCTACGATGAGGCAAACGAAGTTACATAGGAAATATGTGAACTTTGAGCATCTTGTTGTGACTAGCCGATTGTCGATGAAGTCTCTTGTAATGAACATTGCACGCTAGCTAGAAAGTGTGGAGTCTTGTTTGATAATTGTATCAATGCCTTGTGTGGTGAGATTCTTGAACATTGTGTTTGATGACACCTAGAATTTGCCCCGTTGGTCCGATTGATAGAGTGAAGCAAACAATTGAAATGATCTTAGGTAGAAAATTTAAAGAGTGAGCCTATTTGACAACATACCTCTTTGTGGCCAACCTTGTGAGATGTTTGAACCTTGCTTTGCACCTTTTGAGCCTCACCTTTTCTTGGAAGAAACTTGAAAAATTGTGACCTCTGTTTAACCCTTCACCCATAACTTTCATGAAGAATGGTTTGTTTGAATAGACAACTTAGGCCAAAAGCCTAAGTTGGGGGTGCAGTGAAAAAGAAGGAGAATCAAGAAGTGTGAAATATTCCCCCGAGTTGGATTGTTTGAAAAATAATGGAACCCCTCCATTTAAAAAAAGAAGAAAAGAGAAAAAGGAATGAAAAAGAAGAAAGAAAACAAAAAAGACCGAAAAAGAGAAAAAGTTGTGAAAATAGAAAGAGAAATAGGGTATTTGGTGATTCATGTCAAGTTGAATAATGGGGTGGAATATGATCATGTTTGAATGAGAAAGAGAAGGAGAAAATGATTTTCAAGCCATACTTCATAAAGGTAGAAGCCACTAAGCCTAAATTGCCATACCTTTGCACTCAACCTCATTACAAGCCTTAAAAAGACCTTTCTGATCTTGAGTGAGTTGAAACAAATGTTGATTGGAAAATAAGGGCAAGCCTATGGGTGGAGTCATGCATGTGTTCATCTTTGTGAGTGTGAGAGTTGTATGTGATTTCAGAACCTTAAATTGTTGAGAGATATTGTGTGAATATGGAATCTTTTTTGTTGTGAGGGCATTTGAATACCTTTGTTGAGCTTGAACTTGTATTTGAAGCTAGCATTGTGAGCTGGAGTATACTTGATGATGGTGAGTCACAATTTAAAACTTTGAGTGCACAATTGATCAATGCATGAGTAGTTTGAACCTTGATGTGTGCATTTATGTTGAGTCTTATGCAGCACTGTTTGTAGACATCCTTGTTGAACTGATTGATCTTGAGTTTTACTTGAGTACAAGCAAAATTTTAAGTTGGGGGTGTTGATGAGTCCGAGATTTCGACTCATTTGGGCTTTATTTTGATAGTATAAGTGACCTCAAATGCTTAATTTATGCTCTAAACTAATGTTAAAGTGTTGATTTGCATCTATGAAGGCTAAGGAGCAAAGCAAGGACATGACCGGACAAAAAGGAACTAAAAAGCTAAAAAAGTGAAGAAAAAATGATCCTGGTGATCGCCAAGACCACTCGGCGAACCGCCGAGTGGCTCTTTAGCTCGCCCACAGTTCCAGCGTGCCAGCCCTGGGAAAGAACCAAGTTGGTGACAGAAATGGACAGTTGGTGAATCACCGATCGACTCCGCGATAACAAATTGGATCGCCCAAAGTTACAGGATCTGAGATGCTGAAGACCAATGCAAAATGGCGATGGAAGAGGGAAATCGGCGGATCGCCGAAACACTCGGTGTGGTGCGACTTATTCCCTCTTCCATTGTCATTTTACATTGGTCTTTAGGGAAGAGGGAAATCGGCGGATCGCCGAATCACTCGGCGAGGCGCGACTTATTCAACCGAGTGGACTTTCGGGCCAAAAAGTGGGCAACTATAAATTGAAATTTAAAAGGAATTTTGAGAAGCTTCCAGTTCCCAGATAGTTCTGATCCCCAAGTTTTTGAGTATTTTGAGTTTTTCTCTTAGTTTTTGAGTTTCCATTGAAAACTTTGAGGATTTTGAAGTGGGTTTTTGAACTTAAGCAATTTGGACCATTGTAAAGACTTGAGTACCTTTACCCAGATCATGACTTAAATAATTAATCCGGCTTTATTAACCTAAAATGTTGACTTGGGTCAATATGTCTTGAATTTAGAACTTAGTCCATACAAAATTTGGACTTAATCCCATAAAATTTATCGCTGAATGGGACGGACATCGATCTTCGCTTCTACAAGGCCTGGTCGACTCTTTGTAGGAGCCTTCCTTTATCAAGGGGCGCAGCGGGCTTCATTTCCTTTACCTTTTAAACAGTTAGAGCCTTTTCTCTTATCAGTCCTTTCAATGTTAATGACCTCATTCAATATTTTTTTGAGCCTTCGCTATCGTGGGCTAGATGGATAGCTAGTAGTTATGAGCAGCAACCCCCTGACTATAGATAGGAAAAGATGTAGAGGTGCGTGCCACATTCATGAGGGACTGAGAAGTTGACGAAGTAGCGAGTTAAATGAGAGGCTAGAGTTAAAGGCGAGCCATAATCGTCAGATTATGGGTTCCCAGAGTAGAAGGAATGGAGAATGAATGAAATAGAATAGTTTGGCAGAATCGTATGATAGGGAAAGTGCTCCACCTCCCACTTGTCTGGGTTACCGGGCTGGCTAACCTAACTATAAATCTCTATCAATGTCGGGATAGACAGAGGTCTAGGATAGTACGTTGTCGGAGTGATGCCCGGGTATAGTAACGAAGTTAGACCGAAACGAATGACTCAATTCCTCTAGAAGAAAGGAGAGAGAAAGAACAACCAATTTTATGAAACAATATCTTATTTACTAGAATCGTTTGAGGGAATCTTTTTGTCTCAATCAAACAAGAATGCCCCAAAAGCGAAATATGTGCTTGCGTTCACATCAAACATTGTTCTTTTCCCTTTTTCCCCTACCTTGGTGTTGACCCTAGGTTCGCTAGCTTCCTTTTCGGTCTCGTATGGGGAGTAAGTTAAGCTTGGATTTGAAAAAAAAAAATCTTTCCCTTATTAGCCGGAGTACAAGTGTACGCTTTTTTCTTTAGTATAGGCGGATTAAGCCAAAAAATCTTTGGTAATTGTTTCTCTATTTTTATGATGTGCAGCTAAAACCCCAATTCTTTGGGTGTGATCATGTGATTATTTGCTTAATTTGCTTATGGGTATTGTTGTTTAATGATTTATTTTCCATCTTAATGTGGGTTTGATTGATAGTTGAGTAGTGATTTATGAATTGTAGGTGCAAATACAATTTGAGCTTGGTGTTTTGGGCTTGCTCGAGAGAGGGGTTCTTAAGCTAAGGTTATCAATTGATGATTGTAGTGTGTGGGTCGTTATGGGTTCAGCTCGAGAGAGTGAATCTTGGCTCGTTCCTACCTATCTAGCTTGAGAGAGTAGATAAATTAAGGTATTGGGCTGTTACGTAGTGTTAAGCTTGTCGATGTTCGAGAGAAATCGCCTCAGTGGTAATAGTTGTTCGAGAGAAAAATATTGCACTTATAGTCCAGCCTACACATATTGTTTCAGCAAATCATTTTTAAATTTCAATTACCCATATAGCGTAATTATCTTATAATCGATCACATCCCGAGGATCCTATTAATCTTGGTGAAACCCCTGTTTTCGTATTTGTTTTAGTTGTTAATTGACAAACCAATCCCCCCATCTGACATTTGTTGTCACCCCTTTCAATTTAGCTACATGTTTTCGACAATTCCTATTACTATAACCGAATACATCACATTTATACTTCATAACTCAATTTAGACACGTACCGCTCCCTGTGGTTTCAACCCCAACTCTTTGTTGGGTTTTATACTGAATAACGATCGTTTACACCTAGAATCGGATGAGGTGTACTTGAATCGTTAATCAAAATGGCGCCGCTACTGGGGCATAAATGTTTTTTTATTAACGTTTCAAGTACACCTCATCAAATTCTAGGTGTAAGTGATCGTTAACTAGTATAAAACCTAATGGAGAGTTGGGGTCGAACCCACAGGGAGCGGTACGTGTTTAAATTCAGTTATGAAGTGCAAATGTAATCTAGTCGGTTATAGGAATAGGAATTATCGAAAACATGTAGCTAAATTGAAAGGGGTGACAACAATTGTCAGATGGGGGGATTGGTTTGTCAATTAACAACTAAAACAAGGGTTTCAACTATATTAAGAGTATTCTCGGGATGTGATCGATTATAAGCTAATTACGCTATATGGGTAATTGAGATTTAACAATAATTTGCTGAAACATTATGGGTAGGATGGACTATAAGTGCAATAGTTTTCTCTCGAACAACTATTACGACTCAGGCAATTTCTCTCGAACATCGACAAGCTTAACACTATGAAACAGCCCAAAATCTTAATTTATCTACTCTCTCGAGCTGAACCCACGACGACCGACACACTACAATCATCAATTGATAACCTTAGCTTAAGAACCTCTCTCTCTCGTAAGCCCAAAACACTAAGCTAGAATTGTATTTGCAACTCCAATTCATAAATCTCTATTCATCTATCAATCAAACCCACATTAAAATAACAAATAAATCATTAAACAACAATATCTATAAGCAAAATTTAGAAAATAATCACATGATCACACCCCAAGAATTGGGGTTTTAGCAGCGCATCAAAAAAATTGAGAAACGATTACAAAATACATTATCCATGATCTGGGTAAAGGTACTCAAGTTTTTACAATGGTCCAAATTTCTTAAGTTCAACAACCCACTTCGAAATCCTAAAATTCTTCAATAGAAACTCAAAAACCAAGAGAAAAATTCAAAATACTCGAAAACTTGGGGATCAGAACTCTCTGGGAACTGGAAGCTCCTCAAAACTCCTTTTAAATTTCAATTTATAGTTTCCCACTTTTTGGCCTGAAAGTCCACTCAGCGGAATTAGTCGCGCCTCGCCGAGTGGTTCGGCGATCCGCCGATTGCACTCTTCCATCGCCATTTTGCATTGGTCTTCAGCATCTCAGGTCATGTAACTTTGGGCGATCCAATTTGTTATCGCGGAGTCGATTGGTGATTCGCCGACTGCCCATTTCTGTCGCCAACTTGGTTCTTCCCTAGGGCTGGCACGCAGGAACTTTAGGCAAGCTAAAGAGACACTCGGCGGTACGCCAAGTTGTCTTGGCGATCACCAGGATCAGTTTTTCTTCACTTCTTCAACTTTTTAGTTCCTTTTTGTCCGGTCATGTCCTTGCCTTGCTCCTTAGCCTTCAGAGCTGCAAATCAACACTTAAACATCAGTTTAGAAAATAAATTAGGCATTTGAGGACACTTATACTGTCAAATAAAGCCCATATGAGTCGAAATATCGGACTCATCAACACCCCAACTTAAACTTTTGCTTGTCCTCAAGTAAATCTCAAGATCAATCGGTTCAACAAGGATGTCTACAAACAGTGTTGCATAAGACTCAACATAAATGCACACAACAAGGTCAAACTACTCATGCAATGATCAATTGTGCACTCAAAGTTTCAAATTGTGACGCACCATCATCAAATGTACTCAAGCTCACAATGCTTGCTTCAAATGCAAGTTCAAGCTCAACAAAGGTATTCAAATGCCCTTACAACAAATATGATTCCATATTAACACAATATCTCTCAACAATTTAAGGTTCCGGAATCACATACAACTCTCACACTCACAAAGATGAACACATGCAAGACTCCTCCCGTAGGTTTGCCCTTATTTTCCAATCAACATTCGTTTCAGCTCACTCAAGATCAAAAAGGTCATTTTAAGGCTTGTAATGAGGCTGAGTGCAAAGGTATGTCAATTTAGGCTTTGTGGCTTCTACCTTCATGAAGTATGGCTTGAAAATCATTTGCTCCTTCTCTTTCTCATTCAAACATGATCATATTCCCCTCCATTATTCAACTCGACATGAATCAACAGATACCCCATTACTTTTGCTATTTTCACAACTTTTTCTCTTTTTCAGTATTTTTTCTTTTCTTTCTTCTTTTTCATTCCTTTTTCCTTTTCTTCATTTTTTTATATGGAGGGGTTCCAGTATTTTCCAAAAAATCCAACTCGAGGAAATATTTCACACTTCTTTATGCTCCTTCTTTTCACCGCACGCCCAACTTAGACTTTTGGACTAAGTTGGCTATTCAAACAAACCATTCTTCATGAAAGTTATGGGTGAAGGGTTAAAAAGAGGTCACAATTTTTCAAGTTTCTTCCAAGAAAAGTTTAGGCTCAAAAGATGTCAAGAAAGGTTCACCACAAAGAGGTATATTGTCAAGTTGGCTCACTCTTCAAAATTCTTGCGTAAGATCATTTCAATTGTATGCTTCACTCAATCAATCTGACCAACGGGGCAAATTTTAGGTGTCATCAAGCACAATGTTCAAGACTATCTCACCATACAAGGCAATGATACAATTATCAAATAAGACTCCACACTTTCTAGATAGCGTGCAATGTTCATCACAAGAGACTTCATCGACAATCAGTTATTCACAACAAGATGCTCAAAGTTAACATATTTCCTAGGTAACTTTGGTTGCCTCATCGTAGCCGCACATTCATTTTATTCAATTAAGAGCACTATTCAGGTCATCGGTATTGACCACAATCGATACTCAAATTCGTATAAGAACATCCACAATCACACACAAAAGAAGTGGCAAGATTTTAAAATTTGGTTCAAAACCATTCTCTAACAAAACAATGGGCCACAATTTATCAACAACCAAAATATATATATATAAAACCCAATAAACTCAATAATCACAAAAACAGCCCACAAAAGAGGTTGGTATGGAAATACCTCACCCCACCAACAGAAAAAGCAGTTGTCCTCAAATGCAACAAAAAACAAAAACATTTTAAAATGTAAGTGAGAGGCAGGTAAAAATAATCATCCTGCCAGGCTAGGCCTGGGGTGAAGTCTGCATATCAGTTACTCCATCTGTCGGGGCATCAGTGCCTGATATCTCAGCATCCTTGGCTCCACTAGAGCCCACAATGGTAGTGTCCTGGAGCGATGCATGTCCCGCAGTCTCATACATGGCACCCTCCAAGTCAACCAAATCATCATAGACTGCCTCCTCTCGATCACCAAGTTGCTCCCCATCTGTCTCAGCCTCGGAATTAGCATCAACGTCATCAGCTCGTCTCATTTCCAGTCATAGCAGCCGGAGGTACCTCAGAACAAGCTGGAATATCTATACTCGGGTCATTTGGGATCTCCATGGTCCCAAATAGAAAGGTAAAATCAGTGGACTTCAGCTGGTCCACATCTTTTCTCAATCCAGTAATGTCGGCCTTCAAGGTCGTGACCGCATCAGCATCTCCCTGTCCTCTCTCACTCACCTCTACTCTCACAGTGAAAGCATCAATCGAAATTCTGAGAGGTGTCAAAGCAGCAATAATGGCACTCTCGATCATCCGAGGAATCGCAGCCTCTAGTCGAAAGGCACGCACATTAGTGAATTGGGCCAAATGCCCCATCTTGAACAACATCGCCTGGGTGATCGGAGGCCTAGAAGCAGAAGCAACAGCGGATCTAGGGAGGTGCAGCAGAAGTGCCCGGACTCGTCCCACATGTACTCGACCTCTATACGTCGGATGTCGGTAGAAGATGTGGGTGTGACCTCGACATCCCTCTTCTCATCTCGTGGAACTCGGGCCCGTCGACACAACTCGGTGATCAACACCAGAAAGGGGAGAGACGTTTGGTGCTGCTTGGCCCTCAAGGCCATCTCCTGCTCAATGATCAAGCCCAAATTAAGACGCTTCCTAAAAATGATACTGCCAAGGCAGGACGCCTCTGGGTGGCGGAGGATAGACTCATTTTGGGATGGCATGATCGTGCTGCTAATAAATCCAAACCAATATTTGGCTGCTACATTAAGGTCCTTCTTCTCTATCGGTGCTCCGGCCTCAATCTACCTCGGGGTGGTGTCAGATAGAAGTGGGGCCAGCCAACCTTTTAAGTCCTCCAGTGTCTGATTTTGGATCATGCTCTGATAGTCATGCATAAAGTCGGTGGCATGCTCGAATACCGTATTTATGTCATCACTACGGCATTTAACCTTCTTTCCCCAGACCACCACATAGTCAACTGGTTTGAAGGCACTGGCCTTCTTTTTCTCTTTTGGTACAGGTCACCGTAGGTTGAATAAAACTCCCAGACAAAATTAGGAATGTATGGGCCACAAGGTTTGGTGAAGACCTGGAATCTGTGGAACTTGAGAGTGTCCCACACCATTGTATGTTTGTCCACCACACCATTGGTAGACAGTCTCTTCTCCTCTATAATGGTCCTCAGTCCCTCGGCCTTGAGCCGATTGAGTGACCAGGGAGGAGGACCCTGCACAGGTGGTGCCTGTACCACTGGATGCACTGGAGGAGGCACTGGAGCTGAAACTGGAGGGGTACGCTTCGTAATCAAAGACAGATCATGAAGAAATTTGGAGCGTAGCTCCGCTTTCGGGGCCTGCAGCAGCTGATCATCCTCAGGCTCAGAGATGGATGTCTACGAGTCACCCTGCGACTCACCGTTAATCTCGGAGGTGGTGAGGTGTGTCTCGTAGACACCCTCACTATCTGAACTACCCTCCTCCGGTGTCACAATTGCGGGCGCTTTACCCTTGCCCTTACCCCCTTTTGAAGGTAGTTTGTTGGCCTTGGAAGCAGCTGCCTCCTCATCTATCACCACTCCGCGAGCCTGCTTTCTGGGTGGTATGTCTCTACCAGAAACCTTGGGTCTAGCCATTCCTGCAAACAACGTAGAAAATGATAGAAAAGTTCCAAATAAAGTGCAAAAAATAAGCTGCAAAAAGACTCGCTGAACCGATCGGCGAGTTGCCGAACCACATTGGTGAGTCAAGTCGCGCTCGCCGAAAGTTACGGTGCAAGAATCTCAAAAATTCAAAGCTGGTAGACGATGTCCAAGGCCTTTCGGTGGATCATCGGCACCAATCGTCAAACTAAAAGTAGTTCACCGAAAGTTACAGCGCATCTTAAGGAAATATGGGCCCAGAAGGGTGATCAAGAAGCACTTTCGGCGAGTCGCCGAGTGAACTCGGCGAGCACATGCGTATCTCCTAATGTTACAGACCACAAACTCAACATTTAGAGAATTAAAGGGCGATCTAGGGGAACTTAAGTGAACCACCGAACCAATCGGCGAGCTCGACCTAGCTCGCCAAATGGCCCTTCGTGCCATTTTTCTACCCCATTCTTCAAAATCAAACCCGCAGCCCACGAAATCAAAATTAAACACATACACTATGAAATTAGAGCAAGACCCATACCACCCATGCCTTCGGGGTACTCAGACTTCCCTCGATTTGGCCAAAATTGGCCATTTGAAGTCTTTTGCCCTTAAGAATGACGTCAACCGCTCTATCATCAGGCAAACTACGACATTTAGCACGATTCGGGGTTACTCAGATTTCACCCCGCTAGACCCAACACAAATTTGGCGCAACCCAACAATTTTAACTCAATTTCAACAAGCAAAGACACGTGAATCATTATTAAAGGCTGATTAAATACAATTTCAATTAAAATTAGGCTAACAAACACTCATACGATGATAACCCAACAATATTCAACAACTAAATTACCGATTGCATTCGAGTTCAACCACAAATAGAGTTCGGGGTTCGAAAAACCAACCTTGATGCCTAAAAAGAAGTTGAAATGCTAGGCAGCAAAGTAATTCCAAAGAAATCCGAGAAAAGATCCCAAGCGAAATGAAGGTAACAATGCGAAAATATGAAAGACTAATATCGGGGTGAGAGTACGGGAGTTAAAAAGTAGGAAAGTGAAAGGATTTTGAAATTTTAAACTGTTTGGCCTTTAAAACCTTTCAGTTCGTGCGCTAGTCGGTGAAGTAAGTCGTGTCCGCCAAACCACTCGGCGATGCGCCGAGTGGTGCTTTGGCTTGCCGAGTTTTACAGAACTTCCAGTTCTTTGGGGGTTCAAACGGCGGACAAAGTCGGGCTCGCCGACCTCTTCGGTGAGTCGCCGACTGGACTTTTGGCTTGCCTAATTGCCCATTTTCCAACACTTTTCACTTTTCAACATGCAACATCAACACCCGTTATTCAAAAACAAAATTTAAAACATCAAAGACTTGGGTTGCCTCCCAAGAAGCGCCTTATTTAACGTCATGTCAGGACGGGAATACCAATTCAAGCTTAATTTTTGGGGTTTGCCATTGTGTCAGTAGGCAACCCTCATTTTGGCCTTGGATTTAGATGAGTCGATATTTGACCTATTTGTGTCTCCAGCTGCTTGATAGAGACTGAGTGAGATATCACCGTCTGATTGAGACTGAGACGTCCTCCTTCATCTCTTTTAATACTTTGTCTGACCCTTCGACCATGTTGAGAATGCGTGAAAGCATGTCTTCAGTGCGGACATTTTCTGAGTCGGCCCTTGGTTCTTTAGGATTTTGATACTCATGAGGTGGGATGTACTTATCTCTGTCACCCTCTCTTTCCTTCCAAGTAGCGTTACGATCACGCCATTCCCTATCACGTTCTCTCCATCCATCATCTCTATTCCAACCCGGATTTCCACCCAGCCTTGGATAGTTTGCACGAAAACCTCCTCCTTGATTTGCACGGAAGTTCACTTCCTCGTTGTACAACGCTTCAAATTATGCATCCTCGAGGTTTGCTCCACCAACACCCACAACAGTAACACTCTTCAAACCACTACCCATAACATTTTTCGCCAAGATATCCAGCTGGGTCATCATTTTGGCCATATTTTGGTCTCTCTCTTGATCCTTCTCGATCTGCTCTTTCGTCATCCTAAAAGTGAGAGGAGACACTTGGTCCTCACGAGTCTACCATGCTCTATTGATCTTGGTCATGGAATCGAGGAGTTAAGACACTACTTCATAGGTTTGTTGTATTATACCTCTGGGAACAAGTTGATCAGCAACTCATTTGTTCACTGAGTCAAGACTCCTACAGAAGTGTTGTAGTAGCACGTCATTTGGAAGTCCATGAGTCAGGCATTGAAGTACCAACTTTTTAAATCTCAGCCACATCTCGTGGATTGGTTCACTTTCCAAGTTTTTGAAAATTTGGATTAACGTTTCAAGTACACCTCATCCGGTTCTAGGTGTAAACGGTCGTTAATTAGTATAGAACCCAACGAAGAGTTGGAGTCGAACCCACAGGAGGGAGTATATGTTTGAATTCAATTACGAAGTAGTAAATGTGATTTAATTAGTTGTAGGAATAGAAATTATAGAAATCACTTAAATAAGTCAAAAGGGTGACATAAATGTCAAGTGGGGGAATTTTATATCAATTAGCAATCACAACAATAACAAACAACAAGGGTAATCAAATGATTTAAAGGTACTTGGGGGAATGACCAATCAACTGTCAATTACGCTAAATGAGTGTTAGCTAATTACTAAAAGTAACTAAATCTTCGAGAGTAAAATGGACCCTACATGAGGTAGCTTTCTCTCAAACAACTATCTCTCGAACCTCAACAGACTAAACATGAAAACCAGCCCACAACCTCACTCCATCTACTCTCTCGAGCTAGATAGGTAGAACGGTACTTAGGATTCACTCTCTCGAGCTAAACCCACAATAGCCTAATCACTACGAGTGCTAATTTATAGCCTTAGTTTTAAACTTCTCTCTCAAGCAAGCATAAAACACTAGTAACAATGAAATAAACATTCAATACAGCTAAATAACAGCAGCAATAAATACGACCCACTTCGATTTAGCAAGAAAATCAATAATTTCTAATACCCATCAGCTAGATTAAGCAATTAATCACATGGTCAAACCCCCAAGAATGGGGTTTTAGCTAGTCATCACAAAAAGTGAAAATTCAATACCTACTACATGCTCCATAGCTGGGTATTGATTTCCAAGACTTTAAAATGAGTAAACTTTGCTTTAATTACAAAAATCAACTCGAATATCTACTTGAAAGCTTTAAAACAGAGCAAGAACAGTGTTTTTCGTTCTGCATATGAGTTTCCCAATGTTTGGATACCTTCTTTATCTTCAAGATATCAATTTATACTTATCCAAAATTTGTCCTTTTGGGGAATATTGGCAAGGAAATTCGGGCTTCGCCGACTGGTCGGCGACACGCCAAACGCCCCTTTCTATCACCTTCGAGTTTCGTGTTTTCATCTAATTATGTACTGTAACTTTAGGCGATCTATGCCGGTGTCACCGATGAACCAATCTGCTTGTATCTTCATGGCGCATTCTGTAACTTTCGGCGGTCTAACCTTCCCTCACCGATCAAGTTGGCGCTACGCCGATAGGGTTTGTGGCTAGCCCAATTTCTCTCATCCTCAGGGCTTGCATGTTGGAACTTTGGGCGGAGTGATGGGCAGTGCGGTTCGCCGAGTGGTCTTGGCGATCACCAGGATCGCTTTTCTTCAGTTCTTCAGCTTTTTAGCTTATTTTTTCCCAGTCATGTCCTTGCCTTGACCCTTAGCTTTCATAGCTGCAAATCAACAATTTAACATCAGTTTAGAGCATAAATTTGGCATTTGAGGACACATATAGGATCAAAACAAAACCCTAAATGAGTCGAAATCTTGGACTCATCAACACCCCCAACTTAAACTTTTGCTTGTCCTCAAGTAAAACTCAAGATCAATCAGTTCAATAAGGATGTCTACAAATAGTGCTGCATAAGACTCAACATAAATGCACACAACAAGGTTCAATTACTCATACAATGATCAATTGTGCACTCAAAGTTTCAAATTGTGACTCACCATTATCAATAGTACTCAAGCTCACAATGCTTGCTTCAAATGCAAGTTCAAGCTCAACAAAGGTATTCAAATGCCCTCACAACAAAGATGATTCCATATTCACACAAAATCTCTCAACAATTTAAGGTTCTGGAATCACATACAACTCTCACACTCACAAAGATGAACACATGCAGGACTCAACCCATAGCCTTGCCCTTATTTTCCAATCAACATTCGTTTCAGCTCACTCAAGATCAAAAAGGTCTTTTTTAAAAGACTTTTAAAGAGCCTGAGTGCAAAGGTATGGCAATTTAGGCTTAGTGGCTCCTACCTTCATGAAGTATGGCTTGAAAATCATTTTCTCCTTCTCTTTCTCTTTCAAACATGATAATATTCCACCCCATAATTTAACTAGACATGAATCACCGGATACCCCATTTCTTTTGCTATTTTCACAACTTTTTCTCTTTTTCAGTCTCTTTCTTTTCTTTCTTCTTTTTCATTCCTTTTTTTCTTTTTCTCTTTTTATAGGGAGGGGTTCCATTATTTTTCAAACAATCCAACTCAGGGGAATATTTCACACTTCTTGATTTTCCTTCTTTTTCACTGCACCCCCAACTTAGGCTTTTGGCCTAAGTTGGCTATTCAAACAAACCATTCTTCATGAAAGTTCTGGGTGAAGGGTTAAAAAAGGTTACAATTGTTCAAGTTTCTTCCAAGAAAAGTTTACGCTCAAAAGGGGCCAAGGCTCAAAAGGGGCCAAGGCTCAAAAGGGGCCAAGCAAGGTTCACACTTTTCACAAGGTTGGCCACAAAGAGGTATGTTGTCAAATAGGCTCACTGTTCAAAAAATTTGCCTAACATCATGTCTATTGCTTGCATCACTCAATCAACCAGACCAACGACGCAAATTTTAGGTGTCATCAAGCACAATGTTCAAGATAACCTCACCACACAAGGCATTGATACAATTATCAAACAAGACTCCACACTTTCTAGCTAGCGTGCAATGTTCATCACAAGAGACTCATTCGACAACCGGCTAGTCACAACAAGATGCTCAAAGTTCACATATTGCCTATGTAACTTCATTTGCCTCATCGTAGTCGCATATTTATTTTGTTCAATTAAGAGAACTATTCAAGTCATCGGTATTTCTCCTAACCGATACTCAAAAATGCAAAGGAACAGAGCTAGAGGTGGTATTCCTAACAAGGTTCCACCCCACCAACAACATCCAACATTGTCCTCAATGCAAAAGAAATAAATGGAAAAGTAAAAACAAAAAGAAAAAAATAGAAATGTAATAGCACTGAATGACAAGATCAGAGTTAGGAAAATTCTTCACTGGGTGGCCATTCGACGAAGTAATATGGGAAGAGCCGAACGATTCGGTGAACCACATAACTACATGCAGTTCGCCGAAATGTCCTGAATATTGGCTCTCCAATTGAGACCAAAAGGCGGTGAAAGTTAGGATCGCCGAACAGCATCGGCGCATCGCTCAATGTCTTGACTTCATCGCCCAAATTTCCAGAACACCAGTCTTTCAGGATGGGTCAAAAGGCGGTGAAAGTCGGGCTCGCCTAACCTTTTCGGTAGATCACCTAGTAAGCTTTTTGCTTCACCGAATATTCCAAAATTACAGCCCGGGTATGAAGGCGAGCCAAGTCGCGATCGTCATTCCGTTCGGCGAGTCGCCGAAATGCTCATACCCTCGCAGAATCGCTCATACCTGCACAAACAACACACATTATTCAAAACAAATAAAGCTTGGGTTGCCTCCCAAGAAGTGCCTTATTTAACGTCGTGGCACGACGTGGAAATGCTCTCAAGCTTATTCCAAATACACCACTTCAATAACTGAAATCTCATGACACTCACCGAAATAAAGCTTCTAATGCTGCACATTCACCTTGAAAGCTGGACCCTCCTTCGACTTCAATGGCCCCATTCGTGAACACTCGTGTCACTTTAAATGGGCCGGACCACTTCAACTTGAGCTTTCCCGGTAAGAGTCTCAGTCGAGAATTGTACAGCAACACAAAATCTCCAACTCAAAATTCTCTCCTAAGCATTTTAGAGTCATGCCATTTCTTCATTTTCTCCTTGTAGAGAGCTGAACTTTCATATGCCCTAAACCTAAATTATTCCATTTCGTTCAGCTGATCTACTCTCCCTTTCAAAGCATTCACCCAATCCAGATTTAGTGCCTTTAATGCCCATAGTGCTCTCTGTTCAAGTTTAATCGGTAGGTGACAAAATTTCCCAAAAACCAGCTGATATGGAGACATGCCAATTGGTATCTTGTAGGAAGTGCGATACGCCCAGCGGGAGTCATCTAGCTTCCAAGACCAATAATTCCTATTTGCATTCACGGTGTTAGCTAGGATACTCTTAATCTCTCGATTCAAAACCTCGACTTGGCCACTCGTTTGTAGATGATATGGCGTTGCCACTTTATGCTTCACTCTGTATTTACTCAATACGGATGCAAACAGTCGATTACAAAAATGTGAACCTCCATCACTAATAATGGCACATGGGGTGCCAAAACTTGCAAAGATGTAGCGTTTTAAGAATTGAACAACAGTCTTCCCTTCATTGTTGGGTAGTTCCACGGCTTCCACCCATTTTGAAACATAATCCACAGCCACTAGAATATACTTATTTCCAAATGAGCTCACAAACGGCTCCATGAAGTCTATTCCCCAGACATCGAACAACTCAACTTCCAGAATATAATTAAGAGGAAACTCATGTCTTCTGCACACCCCACCTTGTTTTTGGCATTGTATACATTTCTTGACAAATTCATGAGCATCTTTGTAGAGGGATGGCCAGTAGTAACCACTTTGAAGAATTTTAGCGGTTGCTCGCACATCGCTATGATGACCACCAATTGGCGAAGCATGACAAGCATTTAGAATTTTATTGACTTCCTCTTCCAGCACACATCTCCGAATAATATGGTTTGCACATTCTCTTAATAGATATGGTTCATCCCAGAAATATCTTTTGACATCAAACAAGAACCGTTTTTGTTGATAGAAGTTCAGGTCTTCCGACACTACCCCACATACGACATAGTTAGCAAAATCAGCATACCAAGGAGTCTGCGTAAGAGTGGCCATGAATACCTTCTCATCTGGGAATGAGTCATTTATGTCTAACTCAAGCTCATCTTTCTCCTTTCCCTCAAACCTAGATAGGTGATCGGCCACCTGATTTTCGCATCCTTTTCTATCCTTGACTTCAAAGTTGAATTCTTGCAATAGCAGCACCCACGTTATCAACCTTGGTTTTGCATCTTTCATAGCCATTAAGTACCACAGAGTTGCATAATCGGTGTGAACTACCACTTTGGTGCCTAGTAAGTATTCCCGAATTTCTCAAATGCATATACCACCGCAAGTAATTCTTGCTCAATAACAGTGTAGTTACGTTGAGCACCATTCAATGTTATGCTGGCGTAGTAAATTGGGTGGAATAGTTTGTTGCGCTTTTTCCCTAACACAACACCCAACGTCGTACTACTTGCATCACACATCACTTCAAAAGGTGCCAACTAATCAGGGCTAATAATCACCAGGGTAGAGATTAACTTCTCTTTCAAACACTTAAAGGCTGCCATACATGCGCCATCAAAACTAAATTGCACCTCCTTCTCCAAAAGCTTGCACACTGGGTGTGGAATTTTTGAGAAGTCTTTGATGAATCTCCGGTAGAAACCAGCATGCCCCAAGAAACTACGAATACCTTTTACCGAGATTGGCGGGGGTAGCTTCTCAATTACCTCAATCTTGGCCTTGTCGACCTCCAACCCCTTTTGTGATACCTTGTGACCCAAAACTATACCTTCCCTAACCATGAAGTGATATTTCTCCCAATTTAAGACTAAATTGGGTTCCACACATCTCTGAAGAACCTGCCCAAGGTGTGCCAAGCATGTTTCAAAGGAATCGCCCACAATTGAGAAGTCATCCATGAAAACATCCATTGAATCTTTCACCATATTGAAACGTCTCCGGGGCATAACACAACCCGAAAGGCATCCTTTTGAAAGTGAAAGTTCCATAGAGGCAAGTGAAATTGGTTTTCTCTTGATCCTCTGGTGCTATAGAGATTTGATTGTACCCGGAATAACCATCGAAGAAATAATACTATCCACGCTCCGAAAGCCGATCAAGCATTTGACCATAAAAGGCATGGGAAAGTGATCTTTTTCAGCCCAAGAATTTAACTTCTGATAATCCACGCATACCCTCCATCCGGTTACCGGTCTCATTGAAAAAAGTTCCCCTTTTTCATTTGGGACTACCGTGATGCCACCTTTTTTGGGTACACATTGCACCGGACTCACCCATTTGTTATCCGCAATAGGGTAAATCACACCTGCATCTAACCACTTGATTATCTACTTTTTTTACCACCTCTTGAATTGGTGGGTTCAATCTCCTTTGATGGTCGCACTCTATTTTCACTCACTATCAAGTTGAATCTTGTGAGTGCAACTGACGGGTGGAATACCCACAATGTCAGCGATAGTCCACCCTATAGCCTTGATGTACCTTCTCAACACCTCAAGAAGCAATTTTACTTGCCATTCAAGCAAGTCAGTTGTAATGATAACGGTCAAGGTGTTATTTTCCCCCAAGAATGCATATCGACGATGAGCGGGGAGCACTTTCAACTCAAGATTTGGTGGTTCCTCCGTAAATGGTTTTGCAGGAGGATTTTCTCGATTCTTTAGATCAATGTCAAGCTTCAATTAGTTCCTTGAGTATTCACCTAATCTCGATAGAGCAGCTACCACTTCATAATACCCTTGAACTTCGGTCTCATCCTAGTTCGGAAGAACCGCCTCAAGAGGTTCACTCATACACATCAAGTGGCTCACACTAGCCACCGTTTCATCAATTATATCAATCGTTGAAACCACATGAATATCACTCGGGTGTTTCATTGATTTGCACACATTAAAGGTGACCTCATCTTCGTTCACCCGGAACTTCAACTCTCCGCTTTCAACATCCACTAGCGCTCTCCCGGTTGCTAAAAATGGTCTTCCTAAAATACTGGGAATTTCAGCATCAATCTCACAGTCAAGAATAACAAAATCAGCCGGAAAGATAAATTGATCAACCTTCACCAATATGTCATAGAGTATCCCAATGGGGTGTTTGATTGACCGGTCCGCCATAAGGAGCCACATTGTTGTGGATTTTGGTTCACCGAGCCCAAGTTGCTTAAAGATTGCATAGGGCATCAAATTTATACTTGCCCCCAAGTCACACAAGGCTTTAGAAAATTGAAGCATACCAATGGTGCATGGTATGGAAAATGCCCCCGGATCTTCCTTCTTTGTAATCATCTCACTAGTCATAATGGCACTACAATTGTAAGACACTTCCATTGTTTCGAAGTCTATGTTTCTCTTCTTAGTGACCAGCTCCTTCATAAATTTTGCATACCCCGGCATCTCCAATAATGCTTCCACTAAAGGAAGATTGATAGAAAGTGTCTTAAACACGGATAGGAACTTTTTGAATTTAAATGCCCCCGGATCTTCCTTCTTTGTAATCATCTCACTAGTCATAATGGCACTACAATTGTAAGACACTTCGATTGTTTTGAAGTCTATGTTTCTCTTCTTAGTTACCAGCTCCTTCATGAATTTTCCATACCCCGACATCTCCAATAATGCTTCCACTAAAGGAAGATTGATAGAAAGTGTCTTAAACACGGATAGGAACTTCTTGAATTTAAATGCCCCCGGATCTTCCTTCTTTGTAATCATCTCACTAGTCATAATGGCACTACAATTGTAAGACACTTCGATTGTTTTGAAGTCTATGTTTCTCTTCTTAGTTACCAGCTCCTTCATGAATTTTCCATACCCCGACATCTCCAATAATGCTTCCACTAAAGGAAGATTGATAGAAAGTGTCTTAAACACGGATAGGAACTTCTTGAATTTAAATGCCCCCGGATCTTCCTTCTTTGTAATCATCTCACTAGTCATAATGGCACTACAATTGTAAGACACTTCGATTGTTTTGAAGTCTATGTTTCTCTTCTTAGTTACCAGCTCCTTCATGAATTTTCCATACCCCGACATCTCCAATAATGCTTCCACTAAAGGAAGATTGATAGAAAGTGTCTTAAACACGGATAGGAACTTCTTGAATTTAAAT
>JAJONR010002037.1:0-26800 GCA_029582245.1 Solanum etuberosum | reverse complement strand
CAGTTCTTGATTTTTTTGGCTACTAATCATTTAGTATTTAGGAAAATTTCTTTTTTCTTTTCTGGTACTTATTATTTTAGGTTTCATATTAAGTTTTGTTGCCTGTGCATTTGTTCTTGTAGATGCTAAAAAAATTCTAGTGAGGTATTTTAATATTGTGATAACACGTGCTATCATTTTGTTGATATTTTTCTTTCCTTATTACTGATGTTGCCATTTTCTTGTTGGGTTTACTCTTTTTTATCATTATTACTACTAAACAAATTACACATTATAAATTAAATTGGCAATGAAAATATTTCCGTCAGTTTTTCAGGCCTCCTCATTTTAAAAGGATAAATTTTTTAGTTTATGTTCATATATATTGTATGTTAAAATTGAATAATGAAGAAATTACCGTCGATTTCCAAGGCAATCCATCTTCATAAGACAAATTTTTATTCTTAAGTTATTATTTGATTCATTTATTTTTATTCATATTTATTTATTACTAATACTTTTACTAAGTGTCTTTACGTGTATCTTTAGTTGCTTTCCAAGGCAGCTATTCGAATGGAGATGAAATGATATTTTTGATTCATTATTATGTATATTATTGTCGTTAGGCGAACATTAGACCGTTTCTCATATTATTCTCTTGCTTTATTGTTTGTATATATTTCATTTTTATTATAATTGTACATTATTTTTATCTCCTCCACAATTTGAAAAAATAAATTCAGCCGGGACCCACAATTGTGGATTTGGAAAGCTGCTTAATATCTTTCCACCGGAATCACTTTAACCCTTACCTATAATCTATTGGTTTCCTAGACATTTTTTAAATTAATTAATTGGTCTCCTAATTATCCTAAAATTAGGTGGCAACTCCTTAAAATCTCTTTTTTCTTTATATTCTTTTTAAAATTGAATTAGTTAATTATTTATTTTTTTGTGAGTCACGACGATGTTGCGCCTTAGGGATGTTAACAACGGCTAGTTCCAAACATGAATATAAATAAGAAACTACAAACAACAACATAGGGTAACACATATACCAATAACCACAATAAAGTACATATACCCAATCACAATATCCTGAATCAGGCAATGCATGAAACATGTCCTACATGATCACAAAATGTACATACCGGTCCTCTCATGAAACTCACACATAAACTTCTAGTGTATCGGTGCAGTACTCAAGCCAAGAGTGTTAGTATTCATACCAGGCGTGACACTTGTGCCAACCATTAGTATTCATGTACTCGCGTGGTACCGAGCTAACCATCAATCAGAAACAATCATAAACAATCACCACTTGAAACTCACAAGTAAATAGCAAGTTCATTGTATGAGATTATCAATATGATGCCATTTCATATTCATCCCCTATGTTTCACAACATGCATTACACCAGTGACGCTAATAAGTAGTGGACATGCATACATACATAATTTAGAAAATACACAACAATCACCTACCTTGAAACAAACCTGGATACTCTAAAGAACCCGAGCTTTCCCCTTCTGCAATGCCTTGGTTAGTTCTTGGTCTAAAACAATAAATAAAACCCCTAGTCAATGAAAAGTGGCCTAATAATACCGTAATTATACTCACATACTAACCCATGACAATTCATAATCACGCTATCCAAACCAAGGCTTTTCCCATAACTAATCAAGTCAAAACCCTCCCCATGAGTAATACCGTAGATTATAAGGCTTAAGAATCAAATTACAAGATAGGGGGATAACACATTTACCTTTATCAAAGAACTTGCTGGAAAATGGGTGGAAACTACACTAATTTGCCTTCCCTTCTCCCAAGAATGAAGTTGCAGAAAATAAAAGATTTTGAGACTTTTTTGCATTAAATCTCAATTTACCCCGCTATAGCAATATGAAAAACTATAGTGATGTCGCCATAAAAACTTTTCCACGCTATTGAGCCTTCTAAGTGCCCGCTATAGCAACATGACGCCCACTATAGTGGCTTGCACAAATTTTAGATACTCGAAAACCCCCTAAAGGCCCCCATTTTGCAACATACCTTCAACCCTTGACATACCAAGTTATACCTTTCACTCCATGTTCGTGACCAGCAGTTTTTCTCACCCGAATTTGATTCCAAAAGGCCCTACCAGTTCCTTAATTTAATAGCTACTAGAAACATAAACCAACCTTAGACATACCATCCAAACCCTTTTCAGATTATCCTATACCTTACCTTGCTCATATTCCGTTTGAGATTGACCTAACCTAGAATTTTTAAGAAAGTACCTAAAAGTTTTCTAGCCTGGTTTCTTTCAGCATTGGTCTACCAATAATGAACGAATTGGTCATTGCATAAACTAGGTGATAATGTTTCACAAGAGTCAAATGAAAATTCAGAGCAATGTATAGATAATTCAAAGGCTTTGGTCACTGCATAACACGTCGATTTGGGGAAGCTTTGAGATTAAATAAAACTATTGAGGCACCACATATTCTTGAGGGAAAAGAAAAATAAATCAGCTTCAAAGTAATGTGAGAAATCAACTTTTTTGAAAGCTCAAAACTCAAGCATTGACAAAAAATAAAACTGAGAATTCTTGGCAGCACCTTATTGGTGGAAACATTGGTATTACAACTGGTTAGATTTGGAAAAAGAGTATTGAAAAAATAGAATGAAATGGACTTCAGTGACACACAAAGCAGCAATAGGTCAGCAAATTGGTTCTTCAATTCGTTCTTAGTTGAACCATGATAACACTTAAATGTCCTCCTTAAAACCAATTAAAAAGGATAGTGGTCGTAGTCAATAAAGACCCAATGAAGAGTCGGGGTGGAATCCCATAGGGAATGGTATATCGTAGCGAATTCTTATCAAGAAATTTAGATTGTAAAATTACTCGTTTGCAATAGTAAGAACAAGTGGAGGGATGATTCCACCAATTTAATAAAAGGATATTGTTATCAATTGTCACATTTAAACTAATTTTTTTGAGAATTTAAGATTTAACACGCAATCTAGGGGTGTGGGGATTGGAATATGATGTAACATAGGGGTAATTATGTTGTTTTATAGTGATGAACACTTATGAATAGGCTAGGTCATCTTCAATGACACTAATCATCTTTCGATCTCAAAGCATCTATGCATAGAATCTTCATTTGGTCTCATCTATATGCCAATATAAACAACCCAATACCTTACTCTATTATCTCTTTCAATACAGAAATAGGGTAAATAGATCTGACCCATAACCTCTATTTTCAAGCAAGTTACTATCACGACCTGAGCTACACCCTGGACGTGGCCGGCACTCAGGAACTATTGCTGGTCCCCAAGCGTACCCTCATCCTGGCTGACTACAAGCGGAAGACTAACTCAAGCATACAAAGCTTAAAACAGAATAAAATTCATTGAAACCCAAATAATTAACTCAGAATATAATCGTATATTTAACTAGCCAAAACTAGGCAACTCAAGTCTTTAAAACATTTAACAAGATAAATGAAACAGAATTCTCAAACTCTACTATCTATCTATGAAGCCTCTAAATGACAAAGATGGAAGTCGGGACAAGACCCACGACATCCTAAAAAAATTGAAAAGTAAATAAAATCCCCCAGAAGCAAGGAGGCTCACCATAGCTAACTCGAACTCCATGTGGTATCAACGAAGCTCATGTTGATGACCCTGAATACCTATATCTGCATCATGAAACGATGCAGTCCAAATTGCTCAGTACATGGAATGTACGAGCATGTAAGGGGAATTCTAAAGCATAAACATAAGCTTGAATTGGTGGGAAAGAAACATACTTACCTCTTCTCAACTCACTCAACTCAACTCAACTCAAAGAAACATAGTTCAACTCAATGATAAGATATTCAACTCAGTGAAATAAGGCTCAACTCAATAATAAGATACTCGACTCTGGGTACTCAACTCGGGATATTCAACTCTGGATACTCAACACAATATAAAGCAACAATACATATGCAATATATTGAAAGTTTTAAAACCAGTAGAAAGCAACTCAGTTTATATGCAAGGATACCAGATAAAATCTTCTTGTATATGAAAATACCAAGTAAACTATGTGTATATAAGAATACAAAATATCTTTGTGGGAGTTTCTCTAACCGATAACCATCATTATGAGCTACGTGATGACACATCATCTTGCTGCACGCTGTCAGGGTCGTCCTATACTTTGCTAGGGTATATAACCTACTCACTAAGTGGATCCACTAGTCTATGCTAAAAAGCATTAAGGAATCATCTAAAAAGTATGACCCTTTCTACCCATGGTGGCTACATAGTTTATGAAGATATGAGTTATGTGAACTCGTTCCCATATCGGTGCTCAATACTACTCCTAAAAATGTAACTAGCTCATATGCTTAAAAATAAAACTCTTATGTGGTTTGAGATTATTACTCAAAAGATCTTTCTCTAAAAAGAGATGGTACTAAATATGCCCATGAAAACTCTTTTGGAAATCAATGTTTCCTCTCATCTTAAATGTGAAAATATTTACTCTTTGGGAATACTTAGTTTCCATATATCATTTTAAGGAAAATTAACTCAGCTCTACTCTTCCTGAAAATCATATACTCAAGTCTTAAAAAAAGTTTAGAAATATTTGTAAAAGACTTCTCAAAAAAAGGTTCATGCGGAATTATGAACGTGAACGACTCAATTCAAGGTTTTCAATAACCAAACATAGAACTCAAAAACTTCAATGATAATACTCATTTCAAGAATGATCAACTTAGAGGGTTCAAGCGGAATTATGAGCATGAACTACTCAACTCAAGGACCTTCATGGGTAACATGTAGTAGCCCCATGATAATAATGTAATCCCAAAATGATTAGGAACTCAATACTCAAGACTTAGAACTTGAAGATACTCAACTGATGGAGTTCATGCGGAATTTATGGGCATGAACGACTCGACTCAAAGGTGTAAATAACAATATGGAATTCATGTATACGACTCTTCTCCTTCTCATACTTACTTCCTCAAAACATAGTTCAAATCAATAGTTGATCTAAAAGGATTCACAATTGAACTCAAATACTTTCTTGGACTCTACTCTTAACTATCTCTTGAATGTGAATTATGAATTCAAGAGTTATGGTTCATAATACGAAGGATCTCGTGATGATAATGTAGACACATGAATACATTCTCCTCATTCTCATACTCACTTTCTCGAGTCTTGAAACAAGTTATTAGAAGTTGTAGAAGACTCCTCAAAAAGACCCAAAGGGACTTTCTCAAAATGTTCGAAAGAACTCTTAACACTTAACTCTTAACTCTACCTTGAATTTGAATTATGAATTCAAGGTTATGATTCATGTTATGAATGATTTCTAGGTGTTTAGAAGTAGTTTAGAGTGTTTAGAATCGATAAGGATTGAAGGAACCATTTTAAAGAACTCAGGCTGGCAAAACGATGGAGAAGGGGTGGGGGTAGACAACCTTGGCGCATTACTGGCGTGGGGCGCCAACCCCTCAACTTCAGAGGCATGATTGTGGCGCACTGCTAGGGCGCCGCCCCAGCCCCTCCCCAGGCAGAATTTTGATGAATTTCGTCTCTCGTTTTCTGATCCTAAATCGCTTCTAATCAAATTCTTTTCTCAAGTTTTCCTTATATTCAATTACTCAACCTAAGTACATACTAATTTACCAAAAACAACACTCAAATCACTAACTTTCATCTCAAGAATTCATCAAACCCCAACAAAACAAGATTTAGAATGAACTTCAAGAACACTTATCAAGAACTCAAATCATTCAACTTTTGAGAATGAAATTATGCTGAAAATAACATGATTGGCGTGTGGGTGAACGAACCCAACACTATGGAAACTTACATACCTCTTAGGGATTAAACCCATGGCGAAAATCCACAACAAAATTCAAGAACCTCGACGAACGCTTTTATCCTCTCCTCTTTTCTCCTCTTTTTTCTTCTTGAACTCTCAACTAAAACCCTAGGCGTATATTAAGATTATAAAACTGAACCTAATATGATTAGACCCCTAAAACCTTACTAAAATGAAATAAATCTGATTGGGTAAGAAAAAGACCAAAATACCCCTTACTATTTTTGGGTAACTTTCCTTATTTGGACATCCCGGCTTCAAACGGGCATATCTCCCTCATATGAGCTCAAAATTTAGCAAACTCGGTGGAATTGAAAAGATAATTCGAAGACCTTCTATTTGATATCTTATGGCCCACCTAAATCATCCTGTACTGGATGTTATGGTCGTTTGAAGTTGACTCCAAAACTTAGAAGAACATAGGAATGACTTTAATGAATTCTCTCTAGTTCTTTTTGGAACACAAGGTGCTATATCTAGTGACCTTAACACTTCAGAAAAAATTAAATTCCTTGGTAAGAACTTACTCACAATGAAGGATGGTTCAAGTCTTAGCTCAAAAATTTTCTGGGGTGTTACAATATCTTCTCCTTGGGATCATTCGTCCTCGAATGACGACTGGAGTAGGTATGGTATGGGGTTATTCTTACTAAGGTCTGAGTCTAATGGTATGCTCTTACTATATTCAAGCTTAACCCAAATCCTTAGGTTCGGGTTCTATACCTCTCTATAGGGAATGTCATCCCAAGACTATTACTCTTTACCACCACATTGGGCTCATATCAAGAACCACCTAATGTCTAACAACACCACATTCAAGCTTAGTACTCTAACAACTCCATGGACTCCTACTAACCAACTCCTTAAGAACCACCTAAGGGCTTTCATTTAACTATTTCTCATAGTAAAACCTCATCCTCCTCATTTATAACCTTAGATGGAAATATCACACAATCATTATCATGATAAGAACATTAACCTCCTCCTACTAACATCACTTCACTTACTACAAGAACCTCTGAAGAGATATCTCCCATACTCCCTTGAACTCATTAATGTCTTATCCTCTACACTTGACTTGATTCCTCATCCTATCATCTCCCCCTTAGGTCTAAAGCTAACACTCGAAAGCTATGGACCTATTCCACATTGACAACTCAATTATGCTATCTTGGCCCACATGAGAAAATCATTAACTTAATTGGAACCTTATCTGGTAACATACCATCTAGGAACACCTCTTAATTCTCTTGTTACTATTGTGACTTAGCCACACTTCACTGCCCTTATCTAATGTTAGGGTCTCTCAGTGGTACTACTCTTATCAATTGCAGCAAACATTTCAATTCCTCACCTACTCTTATGTCAAGTTTACCAGATCAAATCTCAAGACTAACATCATCACCCTCAGGTTGCCATTCTTTTGATCATGACACTCATCTAAAATTCAAGCTTAATGTTCATTACTAAACCCGAATATCAATACGATTGCTCGCCTACTATACTATACCTCATTACTTGATCAGTACTATAACCTTCTGAACACCATGACCCTCTCAAACAAATCATATGCCTAGCTTGGGTCTATCACCTCATGAATACTCTGTGCTTCTATTCAACACATATATTTATCCCCCTCTAACACGATGGCACATCGACATCAACTCTATTCTGGTTTAAAAGATATATTCTATCTCATCTTGACTGGCAACTCTTACCCTACCTCCTATCATGAGATCTTCACAACTCATCACTTCTTAGTCTACCCATAAGGGAAACTCCTCATCAATAACTTACTGGGTGGATGACTATAATAACATAGTCTGCCTAATCACTATCTCCCTTTCTTGGATTACTAAACCTCTGCATACTTTCCTCTAACTCTGGGCTCTTTCACTACCACTGCTCATGATCTCGTAACTCATGCTACCTTTTCGAGTGAAAATACTACCCAAGCTCTAAACATACTATCCTCTTAAAGGTCTCAGCTGAATACGGTTTAGGGAAGAGTGTAAAACTCACTTTTAGATCAAACTCACGATTCATATGAACATGAGTGCATTCCTCTGAAACTCAACACTTAACTCACTTATGGGCTTCTCTCAATCCCCTCTGGAGTCTTGTGACTTCTCAAGACTCTTTCTAAGAGCAACTCATCGATAAAGGACTGACTTTGTTTTCAACTACCTCTAGTATACAGGGTAGTCTAATGGATATGCAAACGCACGAGTTAGAATAAGTCTCTATGACATAGTTATAATGCACGATTTAGAGTATGAAAGAAAGGAATTTTTTCCTAAATGTCTGTAGTCACTTATTTATAGAAGTAGGGCCCTCACAACTACTAATAAGATCCTACTTGACATGGCTTCATAGACACCCTAGGACACTTGAACTCTGTGCTCTTATACCAAGTTTGTCACGACCCGAGCCTACACCCTGGATGTGGCCGGCACTCGAGAACCATTGCTGGTTTCTAAGCGAACCCTCATCCTGGCTGACTACAAGCGGAAGTCTAACTCAAGCACACAAAGTTTAAAACAAAATAAAATTCATTGAAACCCAAATAATAAACTCAGAATATAATCGTATATTCAACTAGCCAAAACTAGGCAACTCAAGTCTTTAAAACATTTAACAAGATAAATGAAACATACTTCCCAAACTCTACTATCTATCTATGAAGCCTCTAAATGACAAATATAGAAGTCGGGACAAGACCCACGACATCCTGAAAAAACTGAAAAGTAAATGAAATCCTCCGGAAGTAAGGAGGCTCACCATAGCTAACTCGAACTCCATGTGGTATCAACGAAGCTCCTGTTGATGACCCTGAATACCTGTATCTCTATCATGAAATGATGCAGGCCAAATGGCTCAGTACATGGAATCTACGAGCATGTAAGGGGAATTCTAAAGCATAAACATAAGCTTGAACTGGTGGGAAAGAAACATACTTACTTCTTCTCAACTCACTCAACTCAACTCAAAGAAATATAGTTCAACTCAATGATAAGATATTCAACTCAGTGAAATAAGGCCCAACTCAATAAAAAGTTACTCGACTCTAGGTACTCAACTCAATATAAAGCAACAATACATATGCAATATATGGAAAGCTTTTAAAACAGTAGAAAGCAACTCAGTTTGTATGCAAGGATACCAGGTAAACTCTGCTTGTATATGAAAATACAAAGTAAACTATGTGTATATAAGAATACAAAATATCTCTCTGAGAGTTTCTCTAACCGACAACCATCACTATGAGCTATGCGATGATACAACGTCTTGCCGTACGCTGCCAGGGCCATCCTATACTTTGCCGGAGTATAGAACCTACTCACTAAGTGGATCCACTAGTCTATGCTAAAAATTATTAAGAAATCATCTAAAAAGTATGACTCTTTCTACCCATGGTGGCTACATGGTTTATAGAGAATTGAGTTTTCTGAACTCGTCCCCATATCGGTGCTCAATACTAGCTCATATATTTAAAAACATAACTCTTCTGTGGTTTGAGATTATTATTCAAAAGATATTTCTCTTAAAAGAGATGGTACTAAAACTGCTCATGAAAACTCTTTTAGAAATCGGTGTTTCCTCTCTTCATAAATGTGAAAATATTTACTCTTTGGGAATACTTAGTTCCCATATATCATTTTAAAGAAAATGAACTCAGCTCTACTCTTCCTTAAACTCATATGCTCAAGTCTTAAAATAAGTTTAGAAAAATTTGTAAAAGACTTCTCAAAATAAGGTTCATGCCGAATGATGGACGTGAACGACTCAATTCAAGGTTTTCAATAATCATACATAGAACTCAAAAACTTCATTGATAATACTCATTTCAAGATGATCAACTCAGAGGGTTCATACGGAATTATGGGCATGAACTACTCAACTCAAGGACCTTCATGGGTAACATGTAGTAGCCCCATGATTAGGAATATAATCCCAAAATGATTAGGAACTCAATACTCAAGACTAAGAACTTGAACATACTCAACTGATAGAGTTCATGCAGAATATATGGGCATGAACGACTCGACTCAACTTCCTCAAAAACATAGTTCAAATCAATAGTTGATCTCAAAAGATTCACAATCGAACTCAAATACTTTCTTGGACTCTATTCTTAACTCTCTCTTGAATGTGAATTATGAATTCAAGAGTTATGGTTCATAATACGAAGGATCTCGTGATTATAATGTAGACTCAGGAATACATTCTCCTCATTCTCATACTCACTTGCTCGAGTCTTGAAACAAGTTATTAGAAGTTGTAGAAGACTCCTAAAAAAAATCAAAGGGACTTTCTCAAAATATTTGAAAGAATTCTCAACATTTAACTCTTAATTCTACCTTGAATTTGAATTATGAATTCAAGGTTATTATTCATGTAATGAATGATTTCTAGGTGTTTAGAAGTAGTTTAGAGTGTTTAGAATCGACAAGGATTGAAGGAATCCTTTTAAAGAACTCAGATGTGCAAAACGACGGAGAAGGGGTGGGGGTAGACAACCTTGGCGCATTCCGGGCGCGGGGCGCCATCCCTTAATTTAAGAGGAATGATTGTGGCGCACTGCTGGGGCGCCACCCCAGCCCCTCCCCATGCAGAATTTTGACGAATTTCGTCTCTCGTTTTCTGATCCTAAATTACTTCTAATCGAATTCTTTTCTCAAGTTTTCCTTAGATTCAATTACTCAACCTAAGTACACACTAATTTACTCAAAACAACACTCAAATCACTAACTTTCATCTCAAGAATTCATCAAACCCAAACAAAACAAGATTTAGAATGAACTTCAAGAAGACTTATCAAGAACTCAAATACTTCAACTTTTGAGAACGAAATTACTCTGAAAATAACATGATTGGCATGTGGGTGAACGAACCTAACACTATGGAAACTTACATACCTCTTAGGGATTTAAACCATGGCGAAAATCCGCAATAAAACTCAAAAATCTCGACGAACGCTTTGATCCTCTCCTCTTTTCTCTTCTTGAACTCTCGACTAAAACCCTAGGCATATATTAGGATTATATAACTTAACCTAATCAGATTAGACCCCTAAAATCTTACTAAAATGAATTAAATCTGATTGGGTAAGGAAAAGACCAAAATACCCCTTACTATTTTTGGGTAACTTTCCTTATTTGGATAGCCCGACTTCAAACGGACATATCTCCCTCATATGAGCTTAAAATTTAGCAAACTCGGTAGCATTGGAAAGATAATTCGAAGACCTTTTATTTGATATCTTATGGCTTACCTAAATCATCTTGTACTGAAAGTTATGGTCGTTTGAAGTTAACCCCAAAACTTAGAAGAACTTAGGAATGACTTTAATGAATTCTCTCTAGTTCTTTTTGGAACACAAGGTACTATATCTAGTGACCTTAACACTTAAGAAAAATTTAAATTCCTTGGTAAAAAATTACTCACTACGAAGGATTGTTCAAGTCTTAGCTCAAAAATTTTCCGGAGTGTTACACTTACAAACATCAAACCTAAATTTCAGTGTAACAAACATCAAACCTAAATTTCTAGTATTGGACTAATTACCACTCTAATCAATCTCTTTTAATCATCGAGCGAGATCGGAAGTACGAATTAACTTTCCAACCTTAACCCATAAATTAACCACATCTAATTAGCGCAAATTCATGTATGAACATCAGTAAAACAGAACAAAACACAATACCCACTACATTAAATCAACTTTCAACCCCATATTTCCACCCTTAGATCTTGGGGTTTTAGCCACCTATCACAAAAAAACAAAAAAAATATACCCTCCATGAAAGTAGCAATGGGTAACATAAAATTAAGCAATTACAAGAAACCCACTTTGGCTTCAACTTCAATTTATCAAAAATCAAGAGCAAAGTTGAAAAACTCCAAAAGCTAGAAAGTGTTCTTCACAAGGGTCAAGTGCTTCTCTTGAAACTCAAAATATTTCTCACTCTTTCTAATTTTCTAGAACTTTCGTTTCTCCCTCCTTTGGGCTATTTAAAGTTTCCTATAATTTAGCCCAAAACTCAATGCGCGTCTCATTCGGTGACATTAGTCGAGCTCACTAAGCTCATTCGGTAAATCACCTCTTCTGCTTCATCTTGCCTTCTCATGCTCTAGGATTCAGGTGTTTGAACCTCAGTCAGCAAACTCATTTGAGTCTGACTTTCAAATTCGGCGAATCACTGAGTGCCACCTTGGTTCATATCTCGAGCATTCATTTTTTCTCCTTGCATTGTCAAAGGTCGCCTTTCTCATTCGATGCATCGCCTTCTTCGTTGGAGTTCGCCGACTTGTTTTGATAGACACAAGTTCTATGCACTATTATTTTTGTAACACCTCGAACTTTGGTCACTTTTTAGTTTTGGGTCAACTTCAAATGACCATAACTTTTAGCACATAGAGAATTAGGTGGCCAATGAGGTATCAAATCGAAGGTCTTTGAGTCCTCATTCCAACGCTGTCGAGTTTGCTAAATTCCTAGCTAGGAGTAAGAAGTTATTCCCATTTGAGTAAATCCTCTCTAGTTAAGACTTTTCATCCATTTTAGGAAAGGGTGTTATGGTCTTTTCCTTACCCCTAAAGGCCTACCCACATTTTACCCACCCAAGTTAAGGGTCTAATCAAACTCTAATTTAATTTTTGCATTCCAAAAGCATTTAGGGATTTTAGAGCAAGTTTAAGAGGAGAGAGGAGAAGGCTTTCAAGCATTCTTTCAAAAACTTGGGGATTTTTCCAAGAACAAGTGTTCTTCGGAGTAGGTAAGCTTTCATAGTGGTGGGTTTGTTCGCCCTCACGCTAATCATGAATTTTATCCTTGAATTCATCTTGGAGTTGATTGATTGATTTTTTTTTGAGAAGTTCTTGAGTTTTAACCCCATTCCTTAACAATGGAGGTTTTGAATTCTTGAGGTGAGGGTCTTGTGAATGAGTGGTGTTTGTTGATAGAATTTGAGTGAAATGTTAATGAAATTGCATAAGGTTCGTGTATTGATAAAATCTGGGTGAGATTTCAATGAAACCGCATTGGGTGTTGAATTAATGTGAGTTTTGAAAAGGAAGAAAGAAATTGGCCAAATATTTGAGTCTAGGGCCGCGTCGTGGAGATGCTTGAAATTTTCCAATTTCAGACAATCACCCCCTCTCCGCGTCACTGAGAGGATACAGAGTCCTCTGTCTCAAAAATCTTTTCTCAACCAAAAATTTAATCCTCTCTCCGCGTCACGCCAGTGTTCTTCAAATCTTGTCTTCACTCTCTTCTTAATAATAACTATCTAAGTCATCATAAATCGTTGAGAGATCCTATATGCTAATCATAGCTCTTAAATTCACATTTCAAATCAAGGTAAAGTTAAGAGAAAAGTTCAAGCAAGTACTTTTGAGTCATTTTTGAGAAATCTTTCGCAATTATCTATAACTTGATGTAAGACTTGAGTAAATGAATTTGATAATGAGGAGAGTTGACTTTTATGTTTCAAATGAGTATGAAGGGAACTAAGTATTCCCAAGTGTACCACCTTTACATTTAAATGAGAGAAACATTGATTTCTAAATGAGTTTATGAGGAGTCTTGAGCATCACCTCTTTTAAGAGGATCTTTGAGTAATTATCTCAATTGAGAAAGAGTTATGTTTTAAACATATGAGCATCAGTTATACATTATTGGGAGTAGTATTGAGCACCGATATGAGGATAAGTTCATGATAGACGTCTCAAATACACCTCTTCCAGTTCTAGGTGTAGAAGATCGTTAATCAGTATAAAACCCAACTAAGAGTTGGGGTCGAATCCACAGAGAGGGGTACGTGTTTAAATTCAGTTATGAAGTACAAATGTGTTCTAATCGGTTATAGGAATGTAAATAGTCGTAAACATGTAAACAAGTCTAAGAGGGTGACAACGAATGTCAGATGAGGTGTTTGGATTGTAAATTAACAGCTACAGCACAATCAAACACCAGGGAAATAACAATATAGAGCGGAATTCTCGGGTTGTGATCAATTATAGGAAAATTTCACTGTACAAGTAATTGAAATTACTAACAAACAGCTAAATATTAGTGGGTAGGCTAGACTATAAGTAAGATAGTTTTCTCTCGAACAACTACCCCGATTCAAGTGATTTCTTTCGAACATCAACAAGCTTAGCAAGTAAGAACAGCCCACACCTTAATTCATCCACTCTCTCCAGCTAGATGGGTAGAATCAGATTTAGGATTTACTCTTTCAAGCTAAACCCATATCAACCCGATAACTATAATCATTAATCGAAAGCTTTGATTCTAAAACTTCTCTCTCAAACAAGCCTAGAAATCTAGACTAGAATTGTATTTGTAACTACAATTTATATATTCATACACAACTAACGATTAAATCCACTTCAATTCAGCATTTTAGTCAGTAAATAACAATACCCATAAACTAATTCAACCCATAATCACATGACCACACCCCAAGAATTGGGTTTTAGCTAAGCATCATAAAAATGTAAAAGCAGTTACCAACTAGATTAGCCATCAGCTGGGTAAGAGTCTCCAAGCCTTTACAATGCTCCAAAGTGATTAAATTCAAAAACCCACTTGCAAATCCTCAAAATTAAGCTTAGAAATCCTCAAAGTCTACAATAAGAACTGAAAAACTAAGAGAGAACTCTAATTCTAAAACTTGGGGATCAATACTGTCTGGGAACTCCTCAAAATTCCTTTTAAAATCCAATTTATAGTTGCCTACGTTTTGGCCTGAAAGTCCACTCAGCGGTATAAGTTGTGCCTCACCGAGTGGTTCGGCGATGCGCCTTTTGTTCTCTTCCATTGCCATTTTGCATTGGTCCTCAGCATCCCAGGTCCTGTAACTTTGGGCGATCAAAGGTTCCATCGCGGAGTCGATCAGCGATTGACCGACTGCCCATTTCTGTCGCCAACTTGGTTCTTCCCCAGGGCTGGCATGCTGGAACTTTGGGCGAGCTAAAGAGCCACTCGGCGGTGCGTCGAGTGGTTTTGGCGATCATCAGGATCGATTTTCTTCACTTCTTCAGCTAAATAGCTGCAAATCAACACTTTAACATCAGTTTAGAGCATAAATTAGGCATTTGAGGATACTTATACTATCGAAACAAAGCCCTAAATGAGTCAAAATCTCGGACTCATCAACACCTCCAACTTAAACTTTTTCTTGTCCTCAAGTAAATCTCAAGATCAATCAGTTCAACAAGGATGTCTACAAACAGTGCTGCATAAGACTCAATATAAATGCACACAACAAGGTTCAAACTACTCATGCAATGGTCAATTGTGCACTCAAAGTTTCAAATTGTGAATAACCATCATCAAGAGTACTCAAGCTCACAATGCTTGCTTCAAATTCAAGTTCAAGCTCAACAAAGGTATTCAAATGCCCTCACATAAAAGATGATTCCATACTCACACAACATTTCTCAATAATTTAAGGTTCCGGAATCACATACAACTCTCACACTCACAAAGATGAACACATGCATGACTTCACCCATAGGCTTGCCCTTATTTTCCAATCAACATTCGTTTTAGCTCTCTCAAGATTAAAAAGGTCTTTTTAAGGCTTGTAATGAGGATGAGTGCAAAGGTATGACAATTTAGGCTTAGTGGCTTCTACCTTCATGAAGTATGGCTTGAAAATCATTTTCTCCTTCTCTTTCTCATTCAAACATGATCATATTCCACCCCATTATTCAACTAGACATGAATCACTGAATAACCCATTTCTTTTGCTATTTTCACAACTTTATTTCACAACTTTTTTTCTTTTTCGGTGTTTTTCTTTTCTTTCTTCTTTTTCATTCCTTTTTCTATTTTTTTTTATATATACGGAGGGGTTCCATTATTTTCCAAACAATCCAATTCGGGGGAATATTTCACACTTCTTGATGCTCCTTCTTTTTCACTGCACCCCCAACTTATTCTTTTGCCCTAAGTTGGCTATTCAAACAAACCATTCTTCATGAAAGTTATGGGTGAAGGGTTAAAAAGAGGTCAAAACTGTTCAAGTTTCTTTCAAGAAAAGGTTAGGCTCAAAAGGGTCCAAGCAAGGTTCACACTTCTCACAAGGTTGGCCACAAAGAGGTATGTTGTCAAATAGGCTCACTCTTCAAATTTTTTACCTAAGATCAGGTCAATTGCTTGCATCACTCAGTCAACCGGACTAATGGGGCAAATTCTAGGTGTCATCAAGCACTATGTTCAAGGTAACTTCACCACACAAGGCATTGATACAATTATCAAACAAGACTCCACACTTTCTAGCTAGCGTGCAATGTTCATCACAAGAGACTCATTCGACAACCGGCTAGTCACAACAAGATCCTCAAAGTTCACATATTACCTATGTAACTTTGTTTGCCTCATCGTAGCCACACATTCATTTTGTTCAATCAAGAGCACTATTCAAGTCATCGGTATTGACCACAACCGACACTCAAATTTGTACAAAAACAACCACAATCACACACAAAAGAGGTGGCAAATTTTTTATAATCTGGGTCAAAACCATTTTCTATCAAAGTAATGGGCCACAATTCCAAAATCAAGATATACATATAACCCAATAAGCTCAGTATTCACAAAAACACAAATTAGATCAATATTCACAAAACAGCCCACAAAAGAGGTAGGTATGTAAATACCTCACCCCACCAACAAAATACGCAGTTGTCCTCAAATGCAAATGAAATCAGAAAGTCAATAAAGTAACAGAGAAGGAGGTAAAGATAATCATCCTGCCAGGCTAGGCCTGGGGTGAAGCCTGCATATCAGTCACTCCATCTGTCGGGGCATCAGTGCCCGATATCTCAACATCCTTGGCTCCACTGGAGCCCACCATAGTAGTATCCTGAAGCGATTAAAATCAAGCCTGCAACCCACAAAATCAAAATTAAACACTCACATTATGAAATTAAAGCAGGACCCATACTACTCATGCCCTTGAGGTACTCAGACTTCCCCCGATTTGGCCAAAGTTGGTCATTTGACGTCTTTTTCCCTTAAGAATGACGTCAACCGCTCTATCATCGGGCAAAATTTGCTATTTTGCAAAATTCGGGGTTACTCAGACTTCACCCCGCTAGACCCAACACATATTCAACGCAGCCCAACAATTTTAATTCGATTTCAATAGGCAATGACACGGGAATCGTGATTAAAGGCTGATTAATTATGATTTCATTTAAGATTAGGCAAACAAACAATCACACGATGATTCATACGACATTTCCCATACATATAAAAAACAAAACCTCGATTTGCATTTTATTTCAACTAACAATCAATTTTGGGGTTTGGAAAACAAACCTTTATGCCAAAAATAGATTTGAAGTGCTAGAAAGCAAAGTAATTCCAATGTCTCGAGCAAAGATCCCAATGAAACGAGAGAAACAAAGTGAAAATATGAACAATATAATATCGGGGTGACAGTGCGAGAGTTGAAAATGAGAGAAAATGAAGGATTTTTAAATTTAAAACTGTTTGGCCCTTTAAAACCTTTCAATTCGGGCGCCAGTCGGTGGAGTAAGTCGTGCCCGCCGAACCACACAGCGATGTGCCGAGTGGTATTTTGCTCAACGAGTTTTACAGAAGCTCTGGAAAGCTAGGTGGTTCCAACGGCGGTCCAAGTCGGGTTCGCCGACCTGTTCGGTGAGTCACTGACCAGACTTTTGGTTCGCCTATTGCCCATTTTCCATTACTTTCACTTTTCAACCTGCAAAATCAATACCCGTTATTTAAAAACAAAATTAAAGCATTAAGCCTTGGGTTGCCTCCCAAGAAGCACCTTATTTAACGTCGTGGCACGACGAGGACACCCATTTAAGATTCAGCTAAACCACCAACTTGAGTGTCATTGACATCGTTCATGTTACCGATGTCATCTTGGTAGCCAATTTGGCTATCATTACTCCCGTTCACGCTAATTTCTTTCTCTGTTCAAACATAGCCAACACAAACAAGGTTAATCGATTCAACTATACAACAAAAAGATCACAATTCAAACTTCAATAATAGAATTCTAAACAACACCACTCCCTGGCAGGGGCATCATTTTTGATAGACGTCTAAAATACACCTCATCCAATCCTAGGTGTAGACGATCGTTAATCAGTATAAAACCCAACTAAGAGTTGGGATCAAACCCACAGGGAGTGGTACGTGTATAAATTCAATTATGCAGTACAAATGTGTTCTAAACGGTCATAGGAATGTAAATAGTCGTAAACATGTAAACAAGTCTAAGGGGGTGACAAAAAATGTCAGATGGGGGGTTTGGATTGTCAATTATCAGCTACAACACAATCAAACACGAGGGAAATAACAATATAGAGAGGAATTCTCGGGATCTGATCAATTATAGGTAAATTTCACTGTACGGGTAATTGAAACTACTAACAAATAGCTAAATATCAGTGGGTAGGATAGACTATAAGTAAGATAGTTTTCTCTTGAACAACTACCCTGATTCAAGTGATTTCTTTCGAACATCAACAAGTTTAGAAAGTAACAACAGCCCACACCTTAATTCATCCACTCTCTCGAGCAAGATCGGTAGAATCAGATTTAGGATTTACTCTTTCAAGCTAAACCCATATCAACCTGATAACTACAATTATTAATCGATAGCTTTGATTCTAAAACATCTCTCTCAAGCAAGCCCATAACTCTAGAATAGAATTGCATTTGCAACTATAATTCATATATTCCTACACAGCTAATGACTAAACACACTTCAATTAAGAATTTTAGTCAGTAAATAACAATACCCATAAACTAATTCAACACATAATCACATGATCACACCCCAAGAATTGGGGTTTTAGCTAAGCATCATAAAAAGGTAAAAACAGTTACCAACTAGATTAGCCATCAGCTGGGTAAGAGTCTCCAATCCTTTACAATGCTCCAAAGTGATTAAATTTAAAAACCCATTTGCAAATCCTCAAAATTAATCTTAGAAATCCTCAAAGTCTACAATAAGAACTGAAAAACTAAGAGAGAACTCTATTCTAAAAATTGGGGATCAATACTGTCTGGGAACTCCTCAATATTCCTTTTAAAATCCAATTTATAGTTGCCAGCGTGTTGGCCTGAAAGTCTACTCGACGGTATAAATCATGCCTAGCTGAGTGGTTCGGCGATCCGCCTTTTGTTCTCTTCCATTGCCATTTTGCATTGGTCCTCAGCATCCCAGGTCCTGTAACTTTGGGTGATCATAGTTGCCACCGCGGAGTCAATCGGCGATTCGTCGACTGCCCATTTCTGTCGCCAACTTGGTTCTTCCCCAAGGCTGGCATGCTGGAACTTTGGGCGAGCTAAAGAGCGGCTCAGCGGTGCGCCGAGTGGTCTTGGCGATCACCAGGATCGCTTTTCTTCACTTCTTCAGATTTTTAGTTCCTTTTTGTCCTGTCATGTCCTTGCCTTGCTCTTTAGCTTTCATAGCTGCAAATCAACACTTTAACATCAGTTTAGAGCATAAATTAGGCATTTGAGGTCACTTATACTATAAAAAAAAGCCCTAAATGAGTCGAAATCTCAGACTCATTAGTTTAAACAACTCAAAATCCTCATAAACCATGTTTACCAACATGGGTAAATGGTTATACTTTTTAGATGATTCCTTATTACTTTAAGGCATAGCTTAGTGGATCCACTTAGTTGAAGTGTTCTATACCTTGACAAGGTATATGATAGTTCTGGCAGTGTAGGTGAGACGTTGTATCATCATATAGCTCATAGTGATGGTTGTCGATTAGAGAATGTCCCAATTAAGAGTAAAGAGTATTTTATTATATTTTATACATCATTGAGTATATCTCCTACTTTATGATGTCTTAAATATTGCATTTCTTATTGTTGCTTTCATATTGAGTTGAGTTGAGATGAGGTGAGTACGTCTTCCCAGGTTATCAGTTCAGTGCTTATGTTTCAGTTTCCCCTTGCACACTCGTACATTCAATGTACTGATGTCATTCAACCTGCATCATTTTATGATGCAGATACAGGTGTTCAGGGTCATCAACACGTGCTTCGTTGATACCACTTATGTTCTAGCTAGCTTTGGTAAACCTCCTTATTCTTGAGGGTTCCACATTTATTTTATTCCATTTTTTGTTAAGATGTCGTCAGTCTTGTCCCGATATCTATTATAGTTAATAGAGGTTTCACAGACAGTATTAGTTGAGGAGTCTTTTCCCACTCACTTGTTAATGTTTGAGATTTGAGTAGCCTTCTTGTGGATATTTGAATATTTTCAGAATTATACTGAATTCAGTTATTGTTGTGACTTTTGAGTTCATCCTTACAATTGAATTTCTTATTTTGTTGAGTAAGTCTTCCATTGAGTAGTGAGCCAGGCCAAGAGTTCGCTTGGGGACCAGTGATGGTTCTCGAGTGTCGGCCACGTCTAATGTGTAGACTCAGGGCGTGAAAAACTTGGCATCAGAGAACAGAGTTCAAGAGTCCTAGGGTGTCTATGAAGCCATGTTTGTAAAATCCTTGTTATCGGTGTGAAGCGCGCCATATCTATAATTAGGAGGCAACAACATTTAGGAAACATTTCACTTCCTTATTACTCTTTCGTGCGATAGAGTTCAACTCTATAAAAAGTTTCTTTCTAATTTGTGCTTGCGCGTATCTTTTCAAATGATGCCTCCACGAAGAGTTGTTCGAGGTTGTCTTGCAAGGAGAAATATTGATCCTCAAGATCAAGCGGTACCCAATGCACCATAGTTGCAACCCCCTCAGGGAGAGGTCACTAATACTGAGTTCCGAGATGATATTCAGATGTTGATTTAAGTGGTGTCAAATCAAACTGGTCAGCAAAGAGTGGTTCGTCAGGATGTGGCTGATACATCCAAGATCTATGAGTTCTTGAGAATGAATCCTCCGAAATTCACAGGGTCAAATGTCACTGAGGATCCGGAGAACTTTGCGGAGGAGCTAGAGAAAGTCTTTGAAGTTATGCGTACTGTTGATACCTAGCGTGTAGAGTTAGTTGCTTACCAACTTCAGGGTGTTGCTAGGAATTGGTACGAACAATGGAAGAAGAACAGGGCTGACGGGGCACCACTTTTGAGTTGGGCGGTGTTTGAAAGTGCCTTCTTGGGGCGCTTCTTTCCCCGTGAACTGAGGGAGGTAAAGGAAAGAGAATTTCTAAATTTTAAGCAGGAGTCCATAAGTGTGCATGAATACAACTTCAAGTTCACCCTGTTGTCCCGTTATGCGTCAAAGATGGTGGAAGATATGAGAAGCAGGATGAGTCTGTTTATGTCTGGGTTGTCTCGCTTGTCAAATAAGGAGGGTAAGGCAGCTATGTTGATAGGAGATATGGACATAGACAGGCTTATGATCCATGTGCAGCAAGTTGAGGAAGATAAGCTGAAAGATAGGGAAGAGTTTCAGAGTAAGAGGGCTAAGACAACAGGTCATGAGTCCGGACAGGAAAAGACCGGAAATGTGACCTGCCATCTTTGCAACAAAGGGGAACTTGTCCTATTCCATTATCATCTAGCGCACCTGCACCAAAGAACAGAGGTGATTTCAGGAACTAGAACTAGAATTCCAGAGCTAGACCTACTCAGTCTCAGGGTAGTGTGGCACAAGGAGCTAATTGGACCCCCACATGTGCTAAGTGTGGTAGGAACCACCCAGAAACGTGTCGTGATGGCTCCAATGGTTGCTTCAAGTGAGGGTAGACAGGTCACTTCGTGTGAGAATGCCCTAAGAAGAGGCATGGAAATGGTGGTGGGGGCAATAGAGCCCAATGTTCTTCAGCGGCTCCAGTAGATAAAGCTTTTAAAATAGGAGCTACTTCAGGGACAAACGGTGGAAAAAACCATTTGTATGCTATCAACTGTCGCCAAGAGTAGGAGAACTCACCATATGTTATCACGGGTATGATCAAAGTCTTTACTTTTGATGTATATGCATTACTTGATCCAGGTGCGAGTATGTATTTTGTGACTCCGTAAATATCTATGAGGTTCAATATTCTTCCCGAATGACTTCTTGAGCCCTTCAGTGTTTCCACTCTTGTTGATGAGTCTATTCTAACCAAGAGAGTTTATCGTGATTGTGTCATCTGTGTCAATCACAAGGACACCATGACTGACTTAGTTAAGCTAGACATGGTGGACTTTAATGTTACTCTAGGTATGGACTGGCTTCATGATTGTTATGCCTCAGTTGATTGTAGAACTCGAGTAGTTAAGTTTTAGTTTCCTAATGAGCCAGTTATAAAGTGGAGGAGTAGTTCAGCAGTGCCTAAGGGTCATTTTATTTCATAAATTAAGGCCAGAAAGTTAGTTTCCAAGGGGTATATCTACCACTTAGTCCGAGTTAATGACTCAAGTGTTGAAACACCTCCTATTTAGTCAGTTCCAATTGTGAGTGAGTTTCCAGAGGTCTTTCCAGATGAACTTCCCGGAGTCCATCCGGAAAGTGAAATAGACTTCAGAATAGACATTTTTCCTGATAATCGACCTATCTCTATTCCACCATATAGAATGGCTCCAGCTAAGTTAAAATAGTAATTGAACGATCTTATTTATAAGGGTTTCATTTGACCTAGTGTATCAACTTGGGGTGCTCCGGTCTTATTTGTGAGGAAGAAAGATGGTTCTCTTAGGATGTGTATTGACTACCGCCAGTTGAACAAGGTAATCATAAAGAATAAGTATCCCCTTCTGAGAATTGATGATCTTTTTGATCAACTTCAGGGTGCCACTTGATTCTCTAAGATAGACCTGAGATCTCGCTATCATCAGTTGAGAGTAAGAGAAAATGACATCCCAAAGATAGCATTCAAGACCATTATGGTCATTATGAGTTTCTTGTTATATCTTTTGGTTTGACTAATGCTCCTGCAGCGTTCATGGATCATATGAACATTGTTTAACCCATATATCAACGTGTTTGTGATTGTATTCATTGATGACATATTGATTTATTCGAGGAATGGGGAGGATCATGTTGGTCAACTCAGAATAGTTCTCCAAACTCTCAAATATAGATAGTTGTATGCTAAATTTTCTAAGTGTGAGTTTTGTCTTGAGTCCGTGGCGTTCTTAGGTCATATTATATCTGGTGAAGGGATTCGAGTTGACACTCAGAAGATTGAAGCAGTGCAGAACTGGCCCAGACCCACATCTCCAACTGACATAAGGAGCTTCTTGGGGTTTGCTGGTTACTACAGAAAGTTTGACGAGGGTTTTTTGTCTATTTCGTCCCCATTGAATAAGTTGACTCAGAAAACGACTAAGTTTTAATGGTCTGAAGCTTGTGAGAGAAGCTTCCAGGAATGGTTAACTACTACTCTAGTGTCGACCCTGCTAGAGGGTACAAAAGGCTTTGTTGTTTATTGCGATGCGTCTAGAGTTGGACTTGGTTTTGTATTGATGCAGAATGGTAAACTCATAGCCTATACCCCTAGACAACTTAAGATCTACGAGAAGAATTACCCAACTCAGGATCTCGAGTTGGCAGCGGTAGTATTTTCGTTGAAAATATGGTGTCAGTATCTCTATTGTGTTCATGTAGATGTGTTCACCGATTGCAAGAGTCTCCAGTATGTATTCAGTCAGAAAGAACTTAATCTCAAGCAAAAGAGGTGGTTAGACTTGCTCAAGGACTACGACATGAGTATCCTCTATCACCCGGGTAAGGTTAATGTTGTTGCTAATGCTTTGAGTAGGTTGTCCATAGGAATTACTGCCCCTATTGAGGAAGGTAAAAAAGAATTAGCCAAAGATGTGCAAAGACTTTCACGTTTGTGAGTCTGCTTGCTAGATTCCAATGAAGTGGAGTGGTGATGATAAATAGGGCTGAATCATCACTAATGTTTGAAGTGAACGAGAAACAAGACCAAGATCCTGTTTTACTTAAGTTAAAGGCGAATGTTCATAAGAAAAAGGTGATGGCTTTTGAACAAGGGAAGATTGTGTGTTGAGATACCAATGTAGATTGTGTATACCAAATATGGATGAGCTTCAAGAGAGGATCATGGCAGAGGCTCATAGTTCCAGATACTCTATCCACCCTGGTTTCATGAAGATGTACCATGACTTGAGGGAAGTCTATTGGTGGAGTGGTATGAAGAGGTGCATTTCAGAGTTCATTGCTAAGTGCCCGAATTGCCAACAAGTCAAGGTAGAACACCAAAGGCCCGGTGGTATGGCTCAGAACATAGATCTTCCGGAATGAAAGTGGGAGATGATTAATATGGATTTTATTACAAGCTTGACGCAATCTCACAAGCAACATGATTCAATTTGGGTGATTGTATCTAAATCAACCCATTTCTTGCTGGTGAAGACTACCAATTCAACAGAATATTATGCCTCATTTTACATCCAAGAGATAGTCCGACTTCATGGAGTTCCTGTGTCTATCATTTCAGATAGTGGTGCACAATTCACCACACAATTCTGGAAGGGTTTCCAGAAAGATTTGGGTTCTAAAGTGAATCTGGGTACTACTTTCCATTCTCAGACTGATGGTCAAGCAGAGCGCACGATTCAGACCCTAGAAGACATGTTGAGGGCATGTGTCATAGACTTCAAAGGAAATTTGGATGACCACTTTCCTCTCATAGAGTTTGCATATAATAATTGTTATCACTCTAGTATCCAAATGGATCCTTACGAGGCTCTTTATGGGCGAAGATGTAGTTCTCCTATTGGATGGTTCGTGGTTGGTGAAGCCGAGTTGATAGGACCAGATTTTGTTCATCAAGCCATGGAAAAGGTGAAGATTATTCAAGAAAGGTTAAAAATAGTGCAAAGTCATCAGAAATCCTATACAAATATTAGGAGAAGAGACTTAGAATTTGAGGTTGATGATTGGGTCTACTTGAAGGGTTCACCCATGACCAGTGTGATGAGATTTGGGAAGAAGGGGAAACTCAGTCCCCGGTACATTGGTCCTTATAGGATATCCAAGAGAGTTGGCAATGTAGTTTATGAGTTGGAGCTACCGTCAGAATTAGCAGTAGTCCATCCGGTGTTCCACATTTCTATGTTGAAGAAGTGTATAGGTGATCCTTTGCTTATTGTACCTACTGAGAATATTGGTATCAAGGACAACCTATCTTATGAGGAGATGCCTGTTCAGATTCTTGATCTTCAGGTTAGCAAGCTGAGAACCATGGAGGTTGCATCAGTCAAGGTCTTAAGGAGGAATCAATTTGTTGAGGAAGCGAAATGGGAAGCTGAGGAGGATATGAAGAAGAGATACTCACATCTCTTTTTTTGCGAAGAAATTCCAAGCTAAGGTAATAACTTTCTATCCAGTATTATTTAAGTTGCCACATTAAGTTTATGTTGATTGTGTGTTGTGTGCCTGAGTTGGAGTAGTTGAATGCTTCACATCACTGTTTTGCTTATTGTGATCTCATTCGAGGACGAATGTTCCGAGGGCCGGAGATATTGTAACACCTCGTACTTCGGTCAGTTTTTAATTTTAGGTCAACTTCAAACGACCATAACTTTTATCACATAAAGAATTAGGTGGCTCATGAGGTATTAAATTGAAGCTCTTTGAGTCCTCTTTCCAACGCCGGTGAGTTTCCTAAATTCCGAGCTAGGAGTAAGAAGTTATGCCCATTTGAGTGGAACCTCTCTAGTTAAGACTTTTCATCCGTTTTAGGAAAAGGTATTTTGGTCTTTTCCTTACCCCTAAAGGCCTACCCACGTTTTACCCACCCAAGTTAAGGGTCTAATGAGAATATAATTTAATTTTGGCATTCCACAAGCGTTTAGGGAATTTAGAGCTAGTTCAAGAGAAGAAAGGAGAAGGGTTTCAAGCATTCTATCAAGAACTTGGGGATTTCACCAAAAACAAGTGTTCTTCGAGCTATGTAAGCTTTCATAGTATTGGATTTGTTCGCTCTCACGCCAATCATGAAATTTTATCCATGAATTTGTGTTGAAGTTGATTGATTGAATTTTTTTTTTAGAAGTTCTTAAGTTTTAACCCCATTCCTTAACAATGGAGGTTTTGAATTCTTGAGGTGATGCTCTTGCAAATGTGTGGTGTTTGTTGATAAAATAGGACAAATTTAGGCATTGAAGACACTAATTATTGAGCTAAATAGACCTCAAATGAGTGCAAATCTACCACTCATAAACACTCCAACTTAAACTTTTGCTTGTCCTCAAGTAAATCAAGAACATAATAAGCTCAATAAGGGTGTCTATAAAAGTAGTCAATGAGATCTAACATGCAAGTGCCATAACAAGACTACTCTCAACAACATGCTACACTCAATCATGATAAAAAAAGCTTCAAATGACGAGTAGCCGGTCTCAACACAAGCTCAAGCTCACTTTAGCTTCTTGTCTAATTAAGACCATGTTTCAATAAATACATTCAAGTGCCCTCAGATGAAGAACAATTCCATGCTCTCACATAGCAAATCAACAAAGATATAAGGAATCAGTGCAATTCTCACTCTCTCAAAAGAGAAACACATGCAAGCTTTGCCTCATAGGTTTTCCCATATTTTCTAATTATCACACAACCTAGTTCATGCAAGATCTCAAGGGTCTTTTAGGCTTGTAAGGGCTGAGGATAAGGTATGATAAATTTGGCTCGGTGACTTTACCTTTTCAAAGCATTGTTGCAATCATCTTCATCTCTTCTCAAGTTTTTTTTTTCATTCTTTTTCATTTGAGAACTTAAACTTTGACTTTTCACTCACTTTATTTGGAATACCCTTTATTTTATCACTCCCTTTTTTCCATTTCCATTTTCAAGATTTTTTAACCACAATGATTTTTTTATAAGGAGGGGTTCCTTCTTTTGTAACAAACTCCAAAGTTGAGTCTCATTTCATCTTTCTTTTCTCTTCACTTGGATTTTTGTCCTCCTTCCTTTCAACACCCCCAACTTAGTCTTTTAGC
>JAJONR010002036.1:0-43412 GCA_029582245.1 Solanum etuberosum | reverse complement strand
AATTGGAGTTATGTATCAACAATAACATTTGTACCAAATACATTGTACACAAACAAAGTTGTAATGTATCTAATAAAAATGGAGTGATGTATCCGGATTTTAAGATAGAGAGAAGGAAAATAATATTTTTTGTAATTAATTCAAATAGTAGAAATTTGTAGAAATTTTGTTTTCTTACGTCTATAATTATATAATTTTCCTAAAAAGTATAGTTACTAGTGAACCACAACCCAGCCCACTAATTAAAACATAAATAATTAATTCTTTACTCTTGAATTTTTTATTTTTTGCTTTATATTTGAATTTGTTTCATAATTACTTTCCATTTTTCACATGTCATTCTTATCCTAATGTTAGTGGATCAATAAAAAAGGGACCAGTATTAATAATTTACTAAATAGTAATTACAACTTATATTTGGTCACCAAATTTTAGCAAACTTATGTTTGACTATTTTGACATTATCTTCAAGTAATTATCTCGAAAGTCATTCAGTTTTGAGAATTTATTTAGTAAAATAATTAAATCTTTTTGTATCAATAAAGTCACAGGTTTTTCTTTTGTAAAATTACTCAACTAAATTTGTAATCTAAATATTTTGACATGATAAAATAATATTTTTTATGTCATGTATAGCATGAACTTTTTCATTTTTTAAATTTTGTACGCTGTTATTTTTTATGGATATTTAAAAAATTTAATTGTTTTTTTTTTTCAATAAAGAAAATATCACATTGATTTTAGATCTTGCTTTAAATCATAAGGTGCCTAAATAAAAAGGTTAACAATGTTTGACCCAAAATAATTATTTTATTTTTGAAATTTATTTTATTTTATTTTTTCTAATCCAATTAGCAATTGACCTACATAAGTTTTGTATATTTGGGTATATCTGCTTCAGAGGTGAATGTTCAATCCAATTGTCATTGCAAAATGATATATACTTTCAGCCCATTGTATGTACCATGTGATTATGTATTTGTCCTATTTAGTATTTCACTTTCGAGCCTAAAAATATGTACCATGTGATTTTGTATTTGTCCTATTTAGTATTTCACCTTTGAAGTTAAATATATGTACCATCTGATTTTGTATTTGTCCTATTTAGTATTTCACTTTTGAGCCTAAAAAATATGCACCATGTGATTTTGTATTTGTCCTATTTAGTATTTCACTTTTCACTTGTGTTTTTCATATTTGTATGACTCATTCTTCAGAAGTTTGTCAACGTAAAAGATAGTCTGCTTTTTTTATAGTCGTCCACATTCTCTGGCACGCCCTTTATCAAGAGAATTTTCGTTGACATGATATTTGAAATCGAGTCATAATTATTGTTTAATTTTAAAAGAGAAAATTATACATCATCTTAATTCATTTCAAGTAAGATTTTATATTTTGTGAGAACAATGCAAAATTGACCTAAACATACAACTAATTCATTTTATGAAAAATAAATGAGTATAAAACAACTTAATAAGTAACTCTGATCGAATTTTACTATTATGCAACATGTTAAGGGAGCAAGGAACTAACATCATATAAATAATTTAGTTTTCAAAAAGTATCCAAACGAAGAATTTCAACAAAATCGTTCCATTACTTATTTTATCAAGTTTAAAGTTGTTGTGAAGTTCTATCAGATTAGAAATATATTGTCTAAATTTTTTTAATAAAAAAACAAAGTTAAAATAGAAAAAATTATCATTTTTGAGATAATGTTTGTTGTAAATGTAAACCAGGAATACAATAAGAATAATTGCATATCAATCCAGCAAGTTGGAGTCGATAAGAATCACAACCATTCATGATTCTCCAACTAATTAGTTCAATAACAACATATTTAGTGTAATCTATAAGTGGAGTTCGGAGAGGGTAATAAGATGTTTGCAATCTTATTTCTAGTTTTGTGGGGTACAAATAATACAATTGATGACCCTCAACTCAAAAGAAAAGTTATTCGGGGAAGGAAATTGCGAAAAGAAAAAAAAATTACAGTAAAATATCAAGATAAAAGCAAAATGAAGCAACAAATAGTAAAAACACCTTGAAGAATAAGAAACTACATGTGATTACTAAATCTTCCTACTAATAAGGGAAAGAAGACATGGGGCTTGCCCCGACCTCTCCCACATAACAAAATCTTCTTATTTTTAGTCATGTCCTTCAACTTTCATCAAATAGAAGACTATTGATAATAAAATCCTAGGGATGATTATCCGCAAAGCTGGACCCCAAAAAGACTCTCATTTACTCAATATGTGTCTGTTACATAACGAATGAAAAGATCGTGAATCTTTCGGTAATGATTGAGTTTTGCCCTTATCCTATCCGATCACAACATGATATCTAGTCTCACAATTCTGGAGTTAGTCAGGTCTACTAGTGTGAGTCCAAACATAAGTGTCCTCGGTATAAGTTCTTACAAAAATGTTATTCTACTTCTTCTAATGTCAATTAAATAAATACTCGATGCCTATTGTTGTTGAATAAGATCTAACATGTCCTTCTATAATATCTTATTTCTTTTCATTTTACTTTTAATTGTGAAATAACTATTTTTTCCATTCCCCGTAAAGTTTTCATGCTTATTTTGTGATTTGAAAATGATTAGTGTGATCCCCGATGCGATCGGGTGTGATTTTTGTAATTTAACCCCTCTTGATAGGGTTGACAATTCTTGATAAGATTGACTTCGGTCAAAATTTTGAGTTCCGAGCGTCGGATGAGAATTTCGTCTATTTCATCGCGTCTAGAACACTGAGTTTAAGCTTGTCAAGTGGTTGGTAAGGTTTCTGAGGGCTTCGGTTGAGATTTGGGTGTTTGGGTGAGAAATTGAGTTTTAAGCCTTAAGAGTGGTCCGGAAGGGTAATTCCATATTTTGAACTCTTTTCGGAAAATCCAACGATTCCATTGAGTTTGAAATGTCTATTTTAAAGGGGTAGCATATGTAGTTTATTTTTATCGAATCCCAAATGATTCTCGAGGCTCCATTCGGAGACTTTCTCTCAAGTTGGAACTGTTAGTTTTCTGGTTCGGATGCAGGTGATTTTGACCTTTGCAATCGCGGCGTGTACGCTCGCAATCGTGATGTGTCTCCTTTACGGTCTTCACGATTTTTGCCCTCTAGGATTGCGTTCGTAATGAACCACGACCCTAGCCTTCACGATTGAAGACATGAGTCTCGCGATCGCGATGTATTTCTTCCGTGTGCTTCGCTATTGCGAGTGTACGTGGCTCACAATCGCGATGTCAAATTCACATCTAGACACAATCCAAATTTGGGATTCTTTCCAAAATTCCTATTTCCTCCATTTTTCAAACCCTTGGAGCTTTGAGAAGCGATTCTTACATGCCATTTTGTGATTTCTTGTATGGGTAAGCTCCCTTTTATTATTCTTCATTGATTCCATCAAGATTTACCTTTTGAAAAATTCTTTTAAATTGAAAAATTCTTTTAAACCTTGATTTTAAAGTGGGGTTTGGGGTACTTCCCCTATATTGTTGAAATTGTATTTTTATGATTTGAAACTCGTTTCTTAATCAATTTTAATGGGTTTTTAAACCACAGTTTCCTCTTGGCTTGTAGAATGTGTATTTCAACAAAAAAAATTGATTTCACCCTTTCAATTTTTGAAGTGATTTTTGGGCCATTTTACCCTCAGTTTCTCATCCTACCGATATGGGTATCATTGATCTCCTTTTGATGATCTCTTTCCATTCTTGTTAGTTAGGGATCGTTCTGGTGAGTGGGTGGTTGAGGAAGTGCTCTGATAGAGTTGTTAGAGTGAATTGTTGGCCTTGAGGTAGGTTTGACTATCCCTCCTTTAGACTGAGACAAGTAATTAACCTTTCTTAGGGAATCAACTATGAAATGAGTAGTATCATAAGTCTTAGAAGTTGATAAATGTTGACTTCCTTGTTTAATTCGTATGATGCCTAATTGTGATGCTTAGCATATGTGGAGACTTTTCCACTAACATAATCTAGATTATGATGCTTTAGGTCTTTGAACTATTTACAATTCTTTGATAGATTTATGACTTCTTTATTTTTCTATTTAAAAAACTAAAGGAGAGCCAGACAGAAGCGGATCTAGAATTTTATGTGAAATAATGCTTGTGTTTTGTGACAAGTGATGCAAAATAAACATACATATCCGTCTTTAAAGAAAATAAAGTATGTACATATTTTCAGAGTTGAATAATGATAGCTACTTATGGAAAGACACGTGTTGTTATACAAACATATAAATATACGGCATGTGATTCTTAAATTTGAGTTTTTTTTAAAAAATTATATTAGATCAGTTTCCAATTCCCTCTAGAAATTTAAGAAGGGTTAAGGTATATCAAATTGCCTTGTATTAATAAAATGATTGATGAATATTTCTATGCACATAATAAAGAAAGAATTTCTTATTATAAATGATTGAACACACTTGTGACGTTCTTTGTTGCTTTCTCTTTTCGTAAATCTATGATATCCAAGAATCACAAAAACAAGGTCATCGAAAAGCCCTCAAAAAAGATACTACTAAAAAATTGACAGTTCGAGTTGAAAGAAATTCCTCTGTCTTGCCCCATCCTGTTGCAGTTTACTAGTGGGGCTACAATCTGACGAACCCGTCTAATCAGAATAAAGGGAAGGTCAAAGGGGAGAAGTCAAAGCGGTGTGAAAAGGAACGTCAAAAGAAAATCATTATTAAGAATGCAAATGTTAAGGTGATTTCAACGAAAAGTCTGCTTTGGTCTATTCAACCTCATGAATTTGTTTCTTTTGTCACGGTAAAATCAATCCAAAAAATGTGTACCATGTGATTTTGTATATACTTGTCTTACTAGGACGTCTCAATTTACTCGATCATGTTTGAATCTAAAGCATAATTATTATTAATATAACAAGAAAAATGATATCGGCTTAATCCATTTTAAGAATGAATTTACATTTTGTGAGAATGGTACAAAATTGACCTAAACATGCAACTAATCTATTTAAATGAGAAAAATGAGTAACAATCTATGTTTGATATAAAACAACGTAATAAATAACTCTGATCAAATTTCTATGTCAAGCTCCTCACGATACGTTAAGGGAGCAAAGAAGTAGTAGCTTCATGTAAATAATTTTGCTTTTACGTAAATTTTCAAGTGAACTATTTAAGAAAAAAAATCTTTCAATTACTTATTTTACGATATATGTTAAACTATATTGAACATTTTTGTTACATTAATAATATATTGTCTAAACTTTTTTTAAAACCCAAGGTTTACCTAGCAAAAGTAGCATTTTTAAGATAATGTTCTTTTAGTAAATCTTTACAAGGAATACAACAAAAACAACTTCGCGTCATCAATACATAAATCATAGCTATTTATGTTCCTCAAATTAATTAGTTCAACAACAATAATAATATATACACTGTAATTCCACAAATAGAGTTTGGAGAGGGTAATCAAATATACACAAACCTTTATTTTCATTTGGTGAAGAAATATTATTTCCAATGACCTACGGCTCAAAAGAGAAGTTATTAGGAAAAATAAATTTCCATAAGAAAAAAAAATGACAGTAAAATATTAAGATACAAAGCAAAATGAAGCAACAAATAGTAAAAATTATATGCGATTACTAAAACTTCTACCAATAAGGGGAAGAAGATATGGGGCTAGCCCCCTAACGAAACCTTCTTAATTCATGTCTTTCAACTACTAAGAGTTCAACTTTGGAACTTATAATTTTAAATGTGAAATGGATAAACCTATGAAAAGTTGAACGAATAAAGTAACTAAACATATATGGATCTACATGCATTTTCTCTTCCTTAGTGGTGGATGGGGTTGCTTTCCTTCGGTGGTGGCTCCAGAATATTTGTCAAGGCATTAGCACCTTTTATTTCAATGGCTGCCTTGTCATAAGCCAAAGTAACTTATACCACAGTGTCAAAACTTCCCAACCAACGTCGTTTATTTGTTCTTGTTGGGATATATACTATTAACGATATTGTATTTAGATATAGTATTTATTATAGAATAATTATTTATTTATTTTTAATAGATCATATATTCGTTTATGGTGTTTGTTTACTTATATAGTAGATGATTTAGTGTATAGAGCTTTAGCTTATACACAGAGGATTAAATCATCAGTTCTTATAAGTATAACGTTGTTTGTTCACAATCTAAGATAGAAATTGGACATGTCATCGGCACGATTGTAGCACAAGATTATATGTAGTTTATCTTGATTATGGGAATGGTATAGTTCCAACTTCTTGTGCTAGTATATTTTGTATGTATTGAATGGGACCGAGTAGAGATAGTTGCTTTAGACTGAGTGACAGAAGCATATTCTCTAAACTATTAAATGTACTTATATTCTTAATGTTGATATAACTATTATGATATGTATATGTTAATTATCGTTTTGATTTATTAAAAGATGAGATTCTAAGATGGGTCAATATGCCTGGTAGATTAGATGATGATCATATATATTAGTGAAATAATAAGTTAGTTGAAGGAATCCATGTCTCGATATAGAGATTGATGATATGACTTTTTGAGAAGATTATAAGTTTTCATCGTGTCAACCCTTGCAAGTGGATTAATGAATCCGACACATGAAATAAGTTAAGCAGTGCTCTAAAGGAAATTGATCATTGAATTAAATTCGTCAGTAATTTAATTTGTTGATTAGTATCTGTAATCTTAACATGGGGATTTACATATGTGTTTAATGAGAATTTCGAAATATAAATAGAGGAGTACAATTATGAATTTCTACTGGAATGATTTGTAATTTATTATGGTAAGAATAGTTCAAATTAATTATTTAGAATTATTTCTATAATAGGAAGCCTCAGCAATTAATTTTGTGGTCCCTATCGTGCCCATATTTAAGTAGAACTCAGAATCTATTCTAAAGGGAAATGGGAGAAGTATGTGTCTTTCTCTATTCTAAGTAAAGGGAGAAGTATATGACTTTTTCTATTCTAAGGAAGGAGAGAAGTACATGACTTTTTCTATTCTAAGGAAAGGGAGAAGTACATGTCTTTTTTTATTCTAAGGAAAGACATGTTATGCTTTCTCCTCCTTGGACTAGGAAGAAATTTCTATAAATAGGGATTCTTCTAACCCTTCAAATGATGAAGTTTTCTATACGATACTTGCCCACCCAAGTATTGAAAGTTTGGAAGTGAACTTCGGATCACTGTAGAAGACCGCAGAACTGTCGTCCAGTTTGTGGACTAGCATGTGGATTCACTTGAAGGTATCTCCTCACGCTTCAAGCGGTAAATCTTGAATTAAATTTAAGAAAGTTTATGTGTTTTAGCATACATTACGTGTTGTCTATTATTCATGTAAGCAGTATGATTCTGGTATGCTTTCGCTGTGCATATAGTTTTTCAACAATTGGTATCAGAGTCATACTTAAATCTTTATAGATAACATAAAATATATGTATGTGCAATTGTACGTATGATTCGTAATTGGTAAGTTCATTGGTGACAGACTAGTAAGAAATACTCATTGCTATGTGGTTATAGTTTTGAGGTCCGTAAAATAGTTTTTAAGTTGTTCTTTGGAATTAAAATGTGATTTAGTATGAATATAATCCTTTATATAAGTTTTATTTATGTTAAGTGTGGTACATGATTACACGTGATGAGTTAACATGAATTGATATATGATAAGGATATGGATCTGGTTATTTTTCTTAAATTATTTGAATCTGAATTTGATCATAGCTTTGGAGATAAATATTAATTTTAAACTCTGATTGATTTGAAATTTGGTAGGCTCATCACAAACAATCAAACTAAGAATACTCATTGTTATACAATGATTTGTAATTTTAGGTCGTTCAGATGATGTTTTTGGATAATTTTTTTTGTATTCTTGAAATTAATTTTAATGAAAATTACTCACCTATGATACAGTGGTGATAGAGATTACTCTCTATGGTCTTCATAACTAAATTTTAGTGAAGTATTAAGTTCATGTGTTGGCTTAGACCTTCCTCCATATCGGATGAAATTAATACAAGTCATTAAAATTTAATCTCTAGTTTTGACGATCTGTATTGACTCTCCCTATCTGAGTAATATTTGATTGGATCAATGATCTAGGGGTAATGATATTCATTTGGCCTAAATCAACATGTAGTACTCTCCATCTGAGTTAGCTATTGTTCTAAATTTGTTGGAGTGAATATCTGACATCACATATGTATGTTGCATGAATAGTTATTTTTCATCAAAATTTATCGTTCAAGATGCATGGATATCCATGAGATGTGTTTTGAATTTTAATGTTCAACATATATATAAACATGCTGATTTTTGAAAAATAGTATTCAGATAATGTAAATAGTATTAGAATTTTGTTCTTTGTTCTTGTTCGTGTATCTATTTCACAAATGCTGATATGTGATAAGAATTACTGAACGAAAAGTTATGAATTCTATTTTGGCCAAACAATATTTTCAACCGAATTGATCATAGTTTTGGAATTTAAAAAAAAAAGGGACTCTGATTGGTCTGAAATTTGGTAGATTCATAAGAACGACCTAGTAAGAAATATTTTTTTTATAGTTATATGAGTTTTTGGTCATATTTGGTTATAGGGGTCCCTCCCTTGATTACCAAGATTAAATAGTAGTGAAGTATTAGTTTCATGTGCTGGCTTAGACTTTCCTCCATATTGGATGAAATTAATACAAGTCACTATGTATTTAATCGCTAGTTTTTTGATAATCTGTATTAACTCTTCTAAACTGAGTAATATATGATTGGATCAATGTGACTAGGGTGATTTTCACTTGACTTAAACTAACAGTAGACTCTCCATCTGAGTTAGATCTGTATAAGTTTATGGAGTGAATATCGGTCATTGTACATGTGTATTGCATGAGTAGTTCTCCAATCCCATCGATTGGTTATTCAAGATGCATGGATATATATGTATAAATGAGCCTTGAATTTTGTTATTTAGGATTATTCGACATATTATGATCTATTTAATGTATTATATCTCAAAATTCTTAATAGATTTTACAGACCCACTTAGTACTACTCAAGAATTTCTTTCGATAGAGATAAGCCATTAATTCAAAGAATGCATTCTACATGTACATTATGTTAGAATAAATTATTTTCAGTTTCAATCTAGATAAGAGATGGATACTTAATATTTTTTTTTTCTAACTCTCCTATTATTGAGTTTGATAAATATTTATCTCTTATTGTATATTGATGCATGAATTTTTTTTCTTCTTATGAATTATAGATAATATTAATCTATCTTATAAGAGAAAATATCTTCCAAATTGAATGAAACTTATTTGTACACTAGCGTCTATGTCATTTATTCTGGATAAAACTTCGAGGTTGGTTAAAGAATGAACATAACGGTTCATTGAAAGTGAAGTCACTGCCAACATGTGAGTCATGTTTAGAAAGAAAAATGACTAAGAGACCTTTCCTCTTAAAAAGAAAATAAAGGTAGTGATAAGTTAGAATTAATCTATTATGATTTGTCCATTAAATGATCATTCAGGCAAGAGGTGAATTTGAGTATTCTGAGTTTTTCAGAAAGTTACTCATGATATGAATTTTTTTTTTTGATGTTTTGTAAGTCTGAATGTCTTGATAAACTCAAAATATTTTAAGACAAATGAAAATAGCATCATGTAAAATATATAAAGTCACTGCAATCTAATTGTAGTGATGTATACCTATTGTAACATCCCGCCTTAGAAAGAGCTAAATATGAAAATAAGCTAATTTGAAATTTTACAATTTATGCTTAAGTTGTGAGTTTTAGGTCAACTTCAAACGACCATAACTTTCTGTACATGATGAGTTAGGTGGCCCATACGATATCAAATGAAAAGTCTTGGAACCGTCTTTCCAACGCCACAAAGTTTGCTAATCTTTGAGCTCGTATGAGGGAGATATCCCCGTTTGAAGTTAGCCTGTCCAGTTAAGGAAAGTTACCTGAAAATGTGAGGGGTATTTTGGTATTTTCCTTACCCAATCAGATTAAAACATTTTTAGTAAATATTTTGGTGTCAAATCTGATTTTGGTCAGTTTAAAAATCCTAAACTACGCTTAGGGATTTAGAGGAGAATTCAAGAAGAGGAAAAAAGGAGAAAAGAAAGAATGAACAAGGTTTTCGCGAATCGAGGATTTATTTCTCTAAATAGAGGTATGTAATTTTTCATAGTGTTGGGTTCATTCACCCACACACCAATCATGATATACATTATCGAATTCATCCCTAGAGATTGAAAAATTAAGTTCTTGATGAGTTTCTTGAAGAGTTGTTATTCGTTCTTGAATCTTGATGTTTGATTGAGTTTTTGAGGTGAAGATTTTGTTAAGGTGTTGAGTAAATTGATAGTTCTTGAGTGAATTTCGCTAAAATTGTTCTAGGTTATAGGAATTCGAATGTTTTTACCTTAGGATTTCAGTGGGTATGAGTTGAATCGTGTTTGGGAGAAGAAGAAAAGATGGGGAAGAAATTGGCGCTCAAGTCCGCGTCGCAGAATTACTCCCCAGAGAGAAATTTCTCTCTCCGCGTGGCGGATAAAATGCGGACTCCACTGTTTTAAAAATTATTTCATGACCAAATATTATAATCCATCTCTGTGTTGCGGACTTGCTCCCCAGACAGTATTTTTCGACCATTTCTCATTATTAACTATATAAAACTTATTTAATCATCACGATATCCTTCATATCATAAATCATAACCTTGAATTCATAATTCAAATTCAAGGTATAGCTAAGAGTTAAGTCTTGAGAGTTCTTTCGAGTCATTTTGAGAAGTCTTTTTACAATCTTTTAAAACTTGTTTTAAGACTTGAACATTTGAGTTGAGGATGAGTAGAGTGGAGTTCATTTTCTTTAAAATGATATATGGGAACTAATTATTCCCAAGAGCAAATGTTTTTACATTTAATATGAGAGGAAACACCGATTTTCAAAAGAGTTCATGAGCAGTTTTAAGTACTATCTCTTTTTAGAGAAACCTTTTGAGTAATAATCTCAAAGTTGAGGAAGATGAAATGTTTTCTTTAAAACATAATGAGCTAAGTTATATTTTGGGAGTAGTATTGAACACCGATATGGGGGAGAGTTCTAACAACTCACAGCCCCCATAAACTATGTAGCCAACGTGGGTAGAAAGTGTCATACTTTTTAGATGATTTCTTTTTTCTTTTTAGCATAGACTAGTAGATCCACTTAGTTAGTAGTTCTATACCCCGACAAAGTGTAGGACAGTTCTGGCAACGTGGGCTAGACGTTGTATCATCACATACCTTATACTGATGGTTGTCGGTTAGAGAATCTCCCACAGAGTTATTTTGTATCTTTTTATACAAACTAAGTTATATTGTATTTTTCAATACATTGAGTTTATATCTACTGTTTTAAAAGCTTTTATTTATATTTGCATTATTGTTATTGCTTTTATACTGAAATGAGTTGAGGTTGAGTTGAGTTGAGACAAGGTAAGTTGTTTCTTCAGTTCCAGTTCAAGCTTATGTCATACTCAGATTTCTCACTACCTTTGATGATCAAAGACCTAAGGAAGCAAGATAAAATCCTTGAAGCCATTAGAAGTGTCACTACCCGAGCCTACACCCTGGACCTAGCCGGCACTCGAGAACCATTGTTGGCCCCTAAGCGAACCCTCATCCTGACTGACTACGAGCAGAAGACTAACTCAAGGATACATAAGCATCAAATTGAAAGAAATATTTAAAAAACAGTTTAGTGAATCTCAAAACTGAACTGAATATACTAAGTATGAAACATAAGTTTTAAATAAAATATCTGAAACTGAAAGACTCTTCAAAACTGTCTATCTATGAAGCCTCTACTGTATAAAGATGAGTGTCGGGACAAGACCCACGACTCCTCAAAAACTATTACTAATAACTCACAAAATTGGAGTCCTCCGGAAGTTGGGAGGTCTTACTCAACAGCTGACGAGTTGAGGAAGGGATCTCAACAAACTCTTGTTGAGGATCCTAAGAACCTGTATCTGCATTATTCAAAGATGCAGGCCGAATGACATCAGAACATTAAATGTACGAGTATGTAATATAGCTGAATAATAAATAATTGAATGAAAGGACTACAATATATACTCAACTGAATGTAAATAAATAAAGGAGTGAAATCATTAAAACTTTACAAAATACTTACTCATCTCTGAAGTCAACATATTAAGTGATATAATAAAAATACACTTTTAATTCTATTTGGGAGATTCTCTTACCAAAAACCATAACTATGAGCTACATGATGACACAATGTCTCGCCCACGCTGTCAGAACTGTCTTATACCTTGCCGGGGTATAGAACACCTCAACTAAGTGGATCCACTAATCTCTGCCCGAAGGGACTTAGGATTCATCTAAAAAGTATGATCTTGTACCCATGTTGACATACATGGTTTATGAGGAATGTGAGTTGTGTGAACTCATCCCCATATCGGTGCTCAATACTACTTCCAATAATATATACTCATGCTCAATGTTTTAAAAAACATACTCTTCTTCTTGTTTGAGATAATTGCTCAAACTATCCTCTTAAAAGAGGTATCTGCTCTTGAAATATCTTTGAACTCATAAGTCAATTAGAAATAAAAATTTCTCTTTTATCAATGTAAAATCTGATACCTTTAGGAATACTTAGTTCCCTTATACTCTTACTCAATTCATATTTCAAAACTCTTTCTAAAAAATATATAAAAATCATATTGTGATATAATCATTGATGACTCAGGAAGTCATACTGCATAAACATTGATGTAATAACTAGATACCATAGTGCTTAAACATTGATGGCATACTCGATTGTCATACTAATCATGTTTTAGAAACTCTTTCTCAAAACTCATCTTTACTTCCTCAAAAACTCAGTTTAAAACTCAAGTGTTGGCTTTAAAAAGCTTCTCAAGATTTATAACTCAATTCATAGGGTTCATGCAGAATTATGGACATGAACTACTCAACTCAGGGATCTTAATAGCAATATGGAAACTCGGTACTCAAAACTCAATGATACTACTCATCTAAAACATACTCAATTCATAGGGTTCATGCTGAAATATAGACATGAATGAATCAACTCAAGAATCTTAATGCATAACATATAACAATTCAATAATTAGCACTAGAATTTCAAAAAGAATCTGGAACTCAAGAACTCAAAATCAACCCATCTCAATAATACTCAAATCTAGTGATAGAATCCTAGATTACTCTTTTACTGATTTGAAAGTCGATGTAGGGCATGAGGATGAACTAGTACAACACTATAATAGCCTTAAATACCTGAAAGAACAAAGTTCTTGAATAATCTTGAAGAAAAACTTGATTAGAAACCTTAAAACCCTTGCTTGAAGGAGAACAATCAAGAAAACCTTTATTGAGATTCTTGAATTAGTTTCTTGAAATATCTATGTCCAAGAATTATGATATTCATTAGTGATTCATAATTATATGAATAAATTTGAGTTGGAAAGAATGAAATTCTTGGAGAAATACTTACCTTTAAGAAGAATCTTGAAAAAAACATACTCTTCTTCTTGTTTGAGATAATTGCTCAATCACTATCTCCCTTTCATAGATTACTATACCTCTGCATGCTTTCTTCTAACTTTGGGAACTTTTACTACTACTGCTTATAACATCATAACTCACACTATCTTTTCGGGTGTTAACACTACCCAAGCTCCAAAAAACACTTTCACATAAGGGTCTAAACTGAAACAAGGATTAGAGAAAAGAGTCTGGGAATACATCTCAGCTTTAGCTTGAACGCACGATTCATATGAATAAGAGTGCATTCTTTTGAATCTCAACAGTTAAGCTCACGCATGATCTTCTTTTAAGCCCATGTACATTCTCATGACTTCCTCAAGACTTTTACTGAGAGTAACTCATCGATATACTGGCTTTGCTTTTTAACTACCTTGAGTATGAGGGGTAGTCGAATGGATATGAGAACCGCACGAGTTTGAATAAGTTCCTTAAGATACAGTTCTATTGCACGATTTAGAGTATGAAAGAAAACAAACTTTTCCTAAATGTCTGTAGTCCCTCATTTATAAAAGTGGGGCCCTCACAACCATAAATAAGATCCTACTGACACGGCTTCATAGACACGCTAGGACACTTGAACTTTTGTGCTCTGATACCATAGTCTCAAACCATCTAAACAACATGAGTAAAGTCTTGGGACACCGCCCATACAGTAGTCCAAGACATAAAAGAAAGACATAAAAGAAAAGGGTGATCACATCCTCGAACACAATGAGGACTCACCAAATCTTTACTTCCTTGATCAACAATGAAGCTAGCCACGAGTATGGGGATCTATGTCGCCGGACCCTACATTTGATAAGAATGTAGGCAAGAGTATGCGTTAGTACAATCAAGTACTAAATATGATAGCTAGCATAAACAACATAAACATCATGGTTATTCAACATAAACTATAAGCATAATCAATGCATATAAGTGAGTATCATAATAAGTAAGGAATACTTCTCAAGCAACCTTACTAATCCTTAGTCATGACAGGGGGCATCTGGCTCTAGTCAACTTACCTCATGGAAGGCATCTCAAGCAACAATCCAAGCTAATCATTCATCATATCATAGTTCACATTATTCATACTTACTTTTAAAGACAATGGGGATTCGCCTCTTTTCCTAGTTTACAAAGGCTAATCGGTATTCGTCTCTTGCCTTACTTACTTTTAGATTGCGGGTACTCGCCTCTACAATCTCATCGTATGATGCGGGTACTTGATACGCTCAAATTACACTTCTCTAAAGAAGTATAAGTGATCGTTATCAAGTAAAGAACCCAACTTGTAGGTTGGGGTCGATCCCACGAGGAATATGGTCTAGACTTAAACTTAACTCACAATTATATCCGTTTAGTCAACTTATTTCCAAGGAAAGTAAACAGGGGGGATTTTGTAAGTAAGTAACAATTTAGATTTCTTAAGTAACAAGTATACAAGATTCAACTTTTTAAATATCAATTTGAGAAAAAAACAAGGGTATATGTGTTCCCCACAAGCTCTTAATGCGGTAATCCTAATAATAGTAATCCTTTCCTAGTGTTTTACATGCAAAGTTGGTAAGTTAGGTATCCCTAAGTGATTGGTCCTCCAAGTAGGGAATTTCACCACGCACCTTGGTCCGGCTACGGGTGTATGCTTTACTAAACCTTACCTTTTACCTCAAATTAGTTATCACATCAATGTATGGCTTAGTTTTCACCCTCACTCCAATTGATACTAGACTATTAGATAACATCCACTAAATCTATGTTGTTAATTCTTTTCCATTCACTACCTCCTTGGTCCGGCAAATAGAAACGAGGCGAGTTCTAACATTTGCAACCGTTAAAAAGACTTCTAAGCGAAAGAATTAAAAATGCATGCATGCACAATATTCAAGAATTACTTAATTATTATTAATACTTTGTTAATTGCTCATGGTTCCCACAACCCTAGTTGTGGATTTAGCTACTCATGCTTGAAAGAACACAATTCATAATTGGGTAAAGAGAATTCATGAACTTACAAGAAGAATTGATGAAACCCGAAATCTTCAATTGAATTTCAAAGATAAAATCTAATAAAAATGAAAATCGGAAAGTTAATTACTAAGAGTTTGCAAATTAATTCCCAAAGAATAAAACTTAGTAGTAAACAATAATGTCTAACCCCCAAAAACGAGGTTTATATCTCCTATTTATAGAAAAAATGTCCTAAATAAAAAGGAAACAAAATAAGGAAATAAGCTGTCTCGACGCGGCTTCTGTCGACGAAATGACCTACGGACCGTGGGTCAACCTATGGTCCTTAGGTCACCCTCCGTGGTTCAACACTTAGAAACTTTTCATCAGGTATTGGAACTTCAACTTTATGAGCTCATCAACGGATGTACAGGACGGCCGGTGGGTGGACCTACAGTCCGTCAATTGCTTCGTAGTCCTACACTTGGTCAGACTTCCCTGATGTTCCACCTACGATACCTCACCCACGGTCCGTGGACTGGTCGACGGTCCGTCCTGGCAATCCATGGATTGAGTACTGGAACTCAACTTCCCATACCAGGACTTACGACTGAGCACCCACGGCCCATCATTGGACCTACGGTCCGTGGGTGGCTCTGTTGATGGCCACTTCTGCAACTTTCAGCTCAAAATCTCCATCAACCGCATCCAAGCCCATTTCTTGTAAACATTACACACAAAACATTAATTCTAACACAAAATAGCCCTAGAAACATATAAACTCTAAGTGAAACGCATCAAAAATACCATAAAATCACGGTATTCAACTTAAACTTGTTGTTTGTCCTCAAGCGACACACTAAAAACTCTAAACGATAATTGTGTAGAAGCATATATGCAAACTCAGCAATCACATGGCGTTCTCAATCAATTCCATTATATTAGTGCAAATTTTTCATCTAGACTCAACAAGACAACTTATGCGGATCAAAACATGACATAAATTGACCAATAGACACCGCAACATACACTTTTCACAATCACCAAGGTACCAATTCTCCAACAATATAACTAGTGCCCTAACTTCAAACGATACCATAGATATATAGTTCAAGTTTTCACACAATAGATATATAGTTCAAATTTAAGGATTCATTCAACACTCACGCTCAGAAGTGACTTCAAGTACAGTTAGTGCTCAATACCATAGGCTTGCCCTTATTTTCACTGCATAGACTCTCCAAACTAGTCACTAAAATCACTATAGGACTTTCTTGGCTTGTAACGTAGGCTCAGGGTCAGGTATGGTACATTTGGGTACTTTTTAGTGACTATTCACCTTCGTTTACATTACATTGGCTTTTTACCTCTTTTCTCAACCAATCTTTGACATCTTTTCATTTTGTTTTCTTTCCTTTGACTCTCTTCAACACAGATGTGACTTTTGACTTTATAGCTCATATTTTTCATTTTTCTTCTTTTTATTTTACTTTATTTTTCTTTGTTTCTTTCAGCACGTTTGTCATTCATCTTTTTGCTTCTTTTGAATAAAGTCACATTTTTTTTTCTCTATCCTTTCTTTTATTTTTCTCTCTTCAATACAAAACTCTTTTCATACTTTTTTTCTTTCGGTTTCCTTTTTCATAGCCACCCTCAACTTATGTATTTTGTATGAGTTGAGGTGCACAATATCCGATGTCGGAACGGGGCCAAGATCAAGGTAACTTTTTGAATTAGCCACCCTCAACTTAGGCTTTTGGCCTAAGTCAAGGTGCACATGTCCAAGAAGGGACTAGGGCCAAAAAAATTATTTTAGGAAAGGTGAGTTAGGTGTATTGAAAGAAGTGATCTACATCAGGCTCAAACATTTGGATCAAAGGGAACATTTATTTCATTTGGTTGGATCATTTTAGGCTGGAGTGGACTTATTTGAACAAGGGCCTATGATCATTTCCCAGCTTCTAGCCTATATTATCTTAGCAGGACCAACGGGGAAAGTTCTAGATTGACACATACTGTCTGAACATTCAAACTTTTCTCACACACACTTGGCACATTGTTTCATCATCAGATTATTAGATTACCCAATTCAAGTTTTAGCTTAAGTCATGAGGTCAAATCGGTTCCTTATCATGTCATATGGAGATCCAACACATTCAACTCATCAAGCCTCTAGATTTAGCACATTTTAAAACATTTGGACGGGTATCAATTTTATGCTCTTTATGCTATCATGATTTAATTCTTCTACTTATTCCTACACATACTTCCTAAACATGACGGTTCAACATAAAAGTAACAGTCCTTTGGGGGAAAAGAACACAGGCAAGAAAACCCCAAAGGAGGACTATGAGTTGGGTTACTCAGACTTCACTGTATCACTCCTAATCCATTTACCCCACCCCCAATAAAATAAAGTGCAATTTCACTCAATGCACAAAAATCAAAAGTAAAACCTAGGGTGAAGAGAACCGATGGCGCAATTGCGCCGAAGACCTTTCAAGAAGCGGGCGGGTCCGGTTTCCTGGAGCCCGCTGGATCAACAATAAAGACGCCATCAGTAGCGCCCTGACCAACTAAAGTAGCTCCCTCAGTAGTGCTCATACTGCAGATGGGCTATATCCACCTCACGGGCCCGCTGCTGTCTCCTCTCCTAATCAAGTATGGAGGCCCTTTGTGCCACCTCAAACTGCTCGCACTCCTTCTTCTTCAGTTTTCAAACCTCATTAGTGTCGGAAGGGTGGTCAGAGCGGTGGTGCTTCCCACCAGCACGGGAAGAGTCTGGTGGCGGCATACCATCGCTGAATAGGGCAGTAATCACCACATCATCCTCCTCCGCTGTAGGAGTAGCCTCTGGTGCAGTCTCAGTATGGTCTAGGAGGGAAGTGACATCAACACGGAGGTTAGTCAACTCTATCTAGAAGGTGGTCACATCAATATTCGGGGCCGGGCTCTCTAGGACTCTAAACTTGAAAACATCCAGGCACTTATAAACAGCCTGAATCTTTCGGTCCATCAGCTGCTCCAACCTCACCTCGGACTCCTCAATAGAATGCTGCATCCATGGCCTCATATGCTGCGGATCGTGACTTCTGAGATGTCGATTGTGAAGCCCCGCACTAAGTTGGACTGAAGTGGAGGCTGAGCTACGGGCTTGGCCTGTTGATAGATAGAATTTCTGATGGTGGCAGCATAAGAGGCATAGAACTCTCTGGCTATCTCCTCGCTGTATTTCCCAAGAATCTGTGCCATCCACTCGCATTGGTGTCTCCGGAAGAGCTCATCAATAGCTGGTGCAGTGTGGAGACTGTATGTAAGGACCATACGCTCCTCTGTCACAACCCTGGTCATCCTCCAGTTCTCATTCAATATCGTGCCATTCTGATAAAGCTGATATTATCCAGGGACACACCATCTGTTCGGCTAATCAGCCGTTGGAGCAAGCTCAACGCTGGTGGGTACCGGGATGTCGCCGATCCTATCGACATCAGAGGAAGAAGCGGTACTGCCGCTAGAACTAGAGCAGGATTACGACTCTGTGCCAGTCTGTGCTCCGATCTGTATGGCCCCCTCCTCAGACTAGGGGGCAGTGACCTCGTCGGAGCTAGCCAGCTGTGCTTTGTTCCTAGTAGTGCGGGGGGCTGTGGGGTTGATCCTGGTGGTAGGTGGAATGTACTAGGTGTCAATGTCCTCATCAAGCAGACGTCGGGAAGGAGCGACGGATTTGGACTTCCCCTTTTGTGCGTAGGTTGGAGCTTGTTTAGGGGCCATGGTAACTGTGGAAGCTTAGTTAGTGCCAAAACAAGGCACTAGGACTCACGAAATAATTTTAGAACAATAATCGGACCCAAACAAAAACTAAAAAATATTCCAAGAAGTAGCTGAACTTGTGACCCACAGTGGCTACCTACGGTCCGTCGATAGAACGACGGTCCGAGGGTTCCCTCCGTAGGTCAGAGTTTCCATTTTTGGGTCTCAGATGTTGGAACCACAAATTTCACCAATTTTTCGTGTGCTACTGATCCTCGGACCCCAACCTACGGTCCGTGGGTTGAAGTCGTGGGTCTGTTCTGTGCCAGGTGTTTAATTTGGGCTCACACTTTGTGCCATAATTCAACAACAAGACAATCAAACTAGGCCTACATATGCATTTCAACATATGTATTAGTAGCTCATCATTTGTAGGGTTGTGATCATTCAATTATATACACATTCAAACCAAATGATGGAACAACCCTAAGTCAAAACTTTAAATTTAGACCCATTAACTGATTTACTTGGTTTTAATTTATAACACACTCACATACTATTATTCCAAGGGTGTTTCTAACTATAATTAAACACTGAAATAGGAGAGTAACAACCCAAGGTCAAGTTCCAACTTCGTGACATCATGATTTATACAATGAACAACAAATTCAAAGTTAGGGTGAAATCATTTACCTTACAAGTAATCAAAGTGGGTGAGTGTGTTAGTGCAATGAACTCCTTGAACCCTTGCCAGCCTTTCGACACTGAACCCGTACTGTTGAATCATTGGGGGAAGAAGAATGGAATTAGGGACTGATTTGGGAGAGAAGAAGGGAGTTATGGGATCTGTGGGAATGATTTAAGTTATGAGGAGTGATTTTAGGGATTTGGAAGGTTGAAAAACGGTTGGGAGGGAATTTTGGAAGTGAGGGATGTTTTTGAAAGTGAAGGGTTATATAAATTGGGGTCCGGGTCAGGTCAGGCAGAACCCTAACTTTGGAACCACGAGACCCCGTCGACGGTCCGTGGGTCGACCTACGGACCATGGGTTGGGTCTGTAGGTCATTCTGACACTTGGAAAAATTTAGAAAACTTACCTGGGATCTACGGACGCCATTCACCGTCCGTGGATTGACCAAAGGACCTTCGATGGGGTCCGTAGACCTCTGCACAGCTATGTTCTACAGATTTTGCCTTTCGTCCCTGCACACGTAGTAACCATTAGGACTTTCTTTTTTCATTTTTTCTGGACACTTTGTAGACACGAAACCTATTCTACATCTTGCCAACACTAATAAAAATAAAACACCTAGCTAAAGAGCTACAGAAACATCAAAAAGAAAAAAAAAGAAACTCCTAAATAGAAAAGAAACTCCTATAGTTGGCTAGATTGTACATCTTGGGTTGCCTTCCAAGTAGCGCTTGATTTAACATCACGGCACGACGCAGACACCTTGATTACTCAGACTTCATCAAGAAAGTAAGCCTCGATCACTTCTTGCACACTCTCAGATTTCCCCAAGTAGATTTTGATCCTTTGCCCATTCACTTTGAACCTCGTTCCTTCCTTGTTCTCGAGCTCAACAGCCCCAAGTGGAAATACCTGAGTGACTTTGAATGGCCCGGTCCACTAGGACTTGAGCGGGCCAGGAAACAAGCGCAACCTTGAGTTGAATAAGAGCACCAGATCACCCACAATAAATTCACGCTTTTCAATCTTTTGATCAGGGTACTTCTTCATCTTATCCTTGTACAGGGCTGAACTCTCATATGCTTTTAAGCGAAACTCATCAAGCTTATTCATATCATTCAATCTTTGACTCGATGCGGCACCCCAATCAAAATTCAACATCTTTAGCACCACATTGCCTTATGCTCTAGCTCCACTGGCAAATGGCATAACTTCCCATATACAAGTAGCTAGGGGAACATACCTATAGGAGTCTTGAATGCGGTGCGATAGGCCCATAGAGCATCATCAAGCCTTCTTGACCAATCAGTTCTTTTGGCGTTCACAGTCTTTGCAAGGATTTGCTTTATCTCTCTGTTTGACACCTCAACTTGCCCACTAGACTGTGGATGGTACAGAGTAGCTACATTGTGACGAACTCCATATTTCTCTAGTAATATCTTGAACAACTTATTACAAAACTGAGAACCTCCATTGCTGATAATCGCCCTAGGTGTACCAAATCTGGAGAAGGTACTCTTTTTCAGGAATGCGGTGACACTTTTTCCCTCGTTGTTTGAAAGTGCAATTGCTTCCACCCACTTCGATACATAGTCAACCGCAAAAAGAATATAATTCATCCCATGAGAACTTACAAATGGACCCATGAAGTCAAGGCCCCACACATCAAATAACTCAATCACCAATATCAGATTCATAGGTAGCTCTTACTTCTTTGAAATTCCTCCTTCTCTTTGACAACGATCACAAGACTTGGCGAAAGCATGAGCATTTTGGTGGATGGTAGGTCAGTAATACCCACACTGCAAAATTTTGTGAGCAGTTCGGATACCACTATGGTGCCCACCCACGTGCAATGAATGACACGCCTCTAGTATACTCATCATCTCAACCCCGGCCACGCAGTGACGAATAATCCCATCAGCACAAATACCGAACAAGTAAGGCTCATCCTAAAAGAATTTATTCACGTTAGATATGAATTTTTTTCTTTGGTGGAATGACAAGTCCGACGGAACCAAATGACTTGCCAAGTAATTAGCAAAATCTGCGAATCAAGAGATAAGATCATAGGAGACAGCCATTACTTGTTCATCAGTGAATGCATCATTAATCTCAATTCCATCTTCAAACTTGATCATAACTTCCTCCTCTAATCTGGACAAATGATCGGCAACCTGATTTTCTGTCCCCTTTCTATCTTTAACCTCAAACTCAAACTCTTGCAACAACAGCACCCATCTAATCAGCCTCAGTTTTGCATCCTTTTTAGACATCGAATAGCTCAATGCAGAATGGTTAGTATGCATTATGACCTTAGAACAAAGCAAGTAGGACCTAGACTTTTTGAATGTGAAAATCACAACAAGGAGTTCCTGTTCAGTCACAGTATAGTTCTATTGAGCCACATTCAGAGCTTTGCTAGCATAGTAGATCGGATGAAGAATCTTTTCTCGCCTTTGTCCCAATACTACCCCAAGCGCCACCCCACTCGCATCACACATAACTTCAAACAGTTGTCCCCAATCCGGTGAAATAATGATAGGTACAGAAATTAACTTGGCCTTCAACTCTCCAAATGCTCTTAGACAAGCATCATCAAAATCGAACTTAGACTCTTTTTCTAGCAGTTTGCACAATGTGTGTGTAATTTTTGAGAAATCTTTTATGAACCTTCGGTAGAAAGCTGCCTGCCCAAGAAAACTCCTAACACCCTTTACAGAGATGGGTGGTGGAAGCTTTTCTATTACCTCAACTTTGGCTCTATCAACCTCAATACCTTTCTCAGAAATCCAATGACCAAGAACTAACCCCTCTTTTACCATGAAGTGGAACTTTTCCCAATTGAGCACAAGATTGCACTCTTCACATCATTTCAGTACTTCGGCCAGATGCATCAAACAACTATCAAACGAGTCACCTACCACAGAGAAATCATCCATAAATACCTCAATAGTGTCCTCCACCATATCTAAAAATATCGACATCATACAATGCTGGAAGGTCGCTGGAGCATTACATAACCCAAATGGCATCCTTTTGAATGTGAAAGTCCCATAAGGACAAGTGAAGGTGGTCTTCTCTTGGTCTTCCGAGGCTATGGAGATTTGATTGTAGCTCGAATACCCATCTAGAAAACAATACCAACCCTTACCAGCGAGACGATCCAACATATGATCCATGAACGACATAGGGAAGTGGTCTTTCTCTGTCTATGCGTTTAGCTTGCGGTAGTCCATGCACACTCTCCAACCAGTCACCGGCCTCATTGGAACAAGTTCTTTTTTAGCAGTTGGAACCACAGTGATTCCCTCTTTCTTGGGCACACACTGAACAGGACAAACCCAACTACTGTCGGCAATGGGGTATATGACTCCAATATCCAACCACTTAATGATCTCCTTTTTCACAACCTTTTGCATAGGGGGATTCAGTCTCCTTTGGTGCTCAATACTTAGCTTACTATCCGGCATGAGTTGGATTTTGTGAGAACAAATTCCCGGTGGAATAACAATAATATCCATAATAGTCCATCCAATAGCCCTCTTGTACCTCTACAGAACAGAAACCAAGGCCTCAACTTGCTCCTCGCTCAAATTCGCAGCAATGATAACCGGTAAAGTGCTATCTCTCCCCAAGAATACATACCTCAAGAGTGAAGGTAGAGACTTAAGTTCCAATTTTGGTGGCTCTTCCACAGACGGTTTTGCAGGTGGGTATTCACGATTCTTCATATCTAACTCCAATCTTTTCAGTTTAGAACGAAATTCGAACCCATCAAGTGCGGCGACCAATTCATCATAGTCTTCAATACCGTCACCATCAAAATTCATCATTACCACTGCCAGTGCATCAACACCCAACCTCTCTTCAATAGACACATCAGAACTGCATTCCATAATATGATTCACTACGGATACCAAATTAATATCGCTTCCCTGCTTCATAGACCTACAGATATTAAAAGTCACCTCCTTATTATTTAGTCGGAACTTCATCTGCCCTCTCTCCATATCGACTAAGGCACACCTAGTAGCAAAGAATGGTCTCCCTAGGATGATGGGAACCTCAAAGTCAACCTCACAATCAAGTATCACAAAATCTGCCAGAAAAATCAATGACTCCACTTTCACAAGGACATCTTGGAGCACCCCAATTGGCTTCTTAACAGTTCTATCGACAATGAGTAGACGCATTGCAGTCGGTTTTGGAGCCTGTAAACCCAACTTCTTGTATATGGACAATGGTATCAAATTAATGTTGGCACCTAAATCGTACAACGCTTTCGCAAAGTGTAGCATTCTAGTGGTATAAGGAATAGTGAAAGCTTCAGGGTCCTCTTTCTTTTGCACAAGTGACCTAGTAGCAATGGCACTGCAATGTTGCATTCTCTCATCATTCTCAAGACTCACAACCCTTTTTTTTGTTACCAAATCTTTCATAAATTTCGCATACCCAGGCATTTGCTCCAAAGCTTCTATCAACGGAACATTGATGGAAAGCTGCTTCAACATAGTTATGAACCTGTGGTATTTACCCTCTTCGGTCTTTTTCACCAATCTATGTGGGAATGGAGGCAGAGGTTTTGGCATAGAAAAAAACTTTTTGGGTCACCTCAGCTTCCTTTTCAGAACTATATTTTTGGACTTCAGTGACCTTAATCTCATCTTCATCATTCTCTACCATTTTTTCAACCTCAGATGGCATGGGTGGATCAATGGTCTACTTTCCTCCGCGAGTAGTGACTGACATACAATGCCCATCATTTTTTGGATTCTGGATGGTGATGCTAGGAAGTGTACCAGGCAGACGTGGATTTGCATTGGTGGACAACTGACTAAACTGCTACTCAAGTTTCTTGATAGACACTGCATGGGCATCAAGTTTTTGACCTATTACAGACAAGTCATTTCGAATCTCTTTCACATTCTCATCAGTTGCATCAAACCTCTTCATCATCTTCTGCATCATATTCTCAATTCGTGACATACTATTACCACCCTCTCTATTACCATGAGGAACATAGGGGCCAGCCTTATCATTCATGTTGCCATAGTTGTTTCGGTTGTAGTTGTTATCATGATTGTAGTTCCTATCCCGAACATAGTTACCCTCACGGTTGTAGCCTCCATAGTTCCAACCTTTGTTTCCTTGACCTTGGTGCCAATTATCTGTGTTGGAACCTTGGGCGTTGGTTCAGAAACCCCCCGTCTGATCATTCACCAAATTCACATCCTCCTCATAGTAGAACTCATCAACAGGTGGTGGTGGAGATCTAATTAGATAATTCACTATATTTACCTTTTCTGCACTGCCACTCACATGTTTTAATACCAAGCCCAATTTTGTTCTCATCTTTGCCATCTCTTCCCAAATGTCATCACTAGCTTGGTTGGGTACAGTTTTAACAGTGAAAATGGTTCTACCGGTATTTGCCTTCCTAGTGCTCCAGTCTTTGTTGTTTTGGGAAATCCTCTCTAACTTCTTAGCGATCTCCTCAAAGGTGCACTCACAATATGATCCTCCAGTAATAGTATCAAGCACAGCCCTTCCATTGTCATCCTGCCATCTATAGAAATACTCTTTCAACGACTCATCATCAATGCGGTGATTTGGAACATTTCTGAATCCAGTGAACCTATCCCATGAACTACTGATCGACTCTCCTGGTAGTGCTTCGAAGTTGTTCAATTTATCCTTATGATTGAGATTTTTAGACACCGGAAAGTACCTCTCTGTAAATACCTTATGCATCTGATCCCATGTGTAGATTGAATTGTATGGTAGCTTAGAAAACCACACTGCAGCATCACCGGTTAATGATAATGGGAAGACCCTCTGACCTATAAAATCCATATCTAACTTTGGTTGCCCAACACAACTTTTGCGCACACTATAAAGTTAAGCCATATGAGCATAGGGATCCTCCGAAGCCAACCCAGCAAATAACCCTCTCGCTGTAAGCATCTGTATCAAACTACTGGTCACCACAAATGTGTGACCTGGAGGTAGAGATGGAAGAACAATAGGACCATTTGAGGTGGTCGCATCATAATCAGCCCTGTAATGGTCACGAAACCTCGGTGCTGGTGGATTCTGTCGAAAATTTGAAAGTTAATTGCTAAGAGTTTGCAAATTAATTCCCAAAGAACAAAACTTAGTAGTAAACAATAATGTCTAACCCCTAAAAATGAGGTTTATATCTCCAATTTATAGAAAACAAGTCCTAAATAAAAAGGAAACAAAATAAGGAAATAAGCTGTCTGGACGCGGCTTCTGTCGACGACACGACCTACGGACCGTGGGTCAACCTACGGTACGTAGGTCACCCTCCGTGGTTCAACACTTAGAAACTTTTAATCAGGTACTGGAACTTTAACTTTCTGAACTCATCGACGGATCTACAGGACGGACCGTGGGTCGACCTACAGTCCATCAATTGCTTCGTAGTCCCACACTTGGTTAGACTTCCCTGATGTTCCACCTACGATACCTCACCCACGTTCCGTAGACTGGTTTACGGTCAGTCCTGGCACTCCATGGATTGAGTACTGGAACACAACTTCCCAGACCAAGACTTACGACTGACTACCCACGGCCCGTCGTTGGACCTACGGTCCGTGGGTGGCTCCGTTGGTGGCCACTTCTACAACTTTCAGCTCAAAATCTCCATCAACCGCATCCAAGTCAATTTCATGTAATCATTATACACAAAACATTAATTCTAACACAAAATAGCCCTAGAAACATACAAACTCTTAGTGAAACGCATCAAAAATACCGTAAACTCACTGTATATCAACATCCTCAACTTAAACTTGTTGTTTGTCCTCAAGCGACACACTAAAAACTCTAAACGACACTTGTATGGAAGCAGATATGCAAACTCAGCAATCACATGGCGTTCTCAATCAATTCCATCATATTAGTGTAAATCTTTTCATCTAGACTCAACAAGCCAACTCATGCGGATCAAAACATGACATACATTGACCAATAGACACCGCAACATACACTTTTACCAATCACCGGTACCAATTCTCCAACAATGTAACTTGTGCCCTCACTTCAAACGAAATCCGTTTTTCACACAATAGATATATAGTTCAAATTTAAGGATTCATTCAACACTCACGCTCAGAAGTGACTTCGAGTACAGTTAGTACTCAATACCATAGGCTTGACCTTATTTTCACTGCATAGACTCTCCAAACTAGTCACTAAGATCACTATAGGACTTTCTTGGCTTGTAAGGTAGGCTTAGGGTCAGGTATGGTACATTTGGGTACTTTTTAGTGACTATTCTACCCTCTTTTACATTACATTGGCTTTTTACCTCTTTGGTCAACCAATCTTTGACATCTTTTCATTTTCTTTTCTTTCCTTTGACTCTCTTCACCACAGATGTGACTTTTGACTTTATAGCTCATATTTTTCATTTTTCTTCTTTTTCTTTTACTTTATTTTTCTTTGTTTCTTTCAGCATGTTTGTCATTCATCTTTTTTATTGTGTTGAATAAAGTCACATCTCTCTTTTTTCTATCCTTTCTTTTCATTTTCTCTCTTCAACACAAAACTCTTTTCATACCCTTTTTCTTTCGGTTTCCTTTTTCATAGCCACCCTCAACTTATACATGTTGCATGAGTTGAGATGCACAATATCTGATGTCAAAACGGGGCCAAGATCAAGGTAACTTTTTGAATTAACCACCCTCAACTTAGGATTTTGGCCTAAGTCAAGGTGCACATGTCCAAGGAGAGACCAGGGCCAAAACAATTATTTTAGGAAATGTGAGTTAGGTGTATTGAAGAAGTGGTCTACATCAGGCTCAAATATTTTGATCAAAGGGAACATTTATTTCATTTGGTTGGATCATTTTAGGCTTGAGTGGACTTATTTAAACAAGGGCCTAAGATCATTTCCTAGCTTCTAGCCTAGATTAACTTAGCAGGACCAACGGTGCAAGTTCTAGATTGGCACATACTCTCTAAACATTCAAACTTTTCTCACACACACTTGGCACATTGTTTCATCATCATATTATTAGATTACCCAATTCAAGTTTTAGCTTAACTCATAAGGTAAAATCGGTTCCTTGTCATGTCATATTGAGATCCAACATATTCAACTCATCAAGCCTCTAGATTTAGAACATTTCAAAACATTTGGACGGGTATCAATTTCATGCTCGTTATGCCATCATTCTTTAATTCTTCTACTTACTCCTACACATACTTCCTAAACATGTCGGTTCAACATAAAAGTAACAGTCCTTTGGGGGAAAAGAACATAGGCAAGAAAACCGCAAAGGAGGATTAGGAGTTGGGTTACTCAGACTTCACCCTATAACTCACAATCCATTTACCTCACCCCCAACAAAATAAAGTGCAATTTCCCTCAATGCATAAAAATCAAAAGTAAAACCTAGGTTGAAGCAAACCTGTGGCGCAATTACGTCAAAGACCCTTAAGAAGCGGGCGGGTCCAGTTTCCCGGAGCCTGTTGGATCAACACTAGGGACGTCATTAGTGGCGCACTCACCAACTAAAGTAGCACCCTCAGTAGTGCTCATACTGCCAGATGGGCCACTATCCACCTCACGGGCCCACTGCTGTCTCCTCTCCTCATCAAGTATAGAGGCCCTGTGTGCTGCCTCAAACTGCTGGCAGTCCTTCTTCTTCAGTCTTCGAGCCTAATCAGTGTCCGAAGGGTGGTCGGAGCGGTGGCGCTTCCCACCAGCACGGGAAGAGTCTGGAGGTGGCATAGCATCGCTGAATAGGGCAATCATCACCACATCATCCTCCTCCACTGTAGGGGTAGCCTCTGGTGTAGTCTTAGTGGAGGCTAGGAGGGCAGCAACATCAGAACGAATGCTAGCCAACTCCGTTTGGAAGGTGGTCACATCAATAGTCAGGGCTAATCTCTCCAAGACTCTCAACTCGAAAGCATCCAGGCGCTTATGAATGGCCTGAATCTTCCGATTCATCAGCTACTCCATTCTCACCTCGGACTCCTCAATAGAACACTGCATCCACGGCCTCCTATGCTGCAGCAGAGTGGCCATCTGTGTCTCCATCTTCTGGACTCGAGCTAAAGGCATGGTGGTGGACCCTGAAGATGGGGTAGCTCGGGAGGAGCCAGGGGCCTGACTAGTGGCCGAAGACGGTGGAGCCTGGGCATCCGTTGTCGGGGCTGGAATGGCAGTGTCATCAGCCTGCATCTGCTCTACATCCGCAGTAAAATCATCACCCAAAGGCGGTACCTCAACGTGTGACTCCCTCCGACGTGCAGCTAAGTTGGCATCATCTAGGCCAATCTCTAATGTCTTGGTCGCCTCAAGCAACCTGTCACAATGTCAAACGGGTATAGAAGCATCCCTGTAGAGGTAGAAAATAAGACGTAGGAAGGGCAGTGTGGTGGTGTCCTTGAAGGCCCTCTCATGGATCTGTGCTATCAGGATGCGGGCAAAGTCGATCTCCAAACCCGCTATAATAGCCACAATTATCACGGCCCGGTCCCATGTAACCACATTATCCGCCTGAATAGGGGACAGTCGATTTCAAACCAATAACCAAAAGAACTTCGCCGTGAAGATCAGAGTCGCCTTCTTAATACCCAGCGAAGGAGTCCGTACCCACTCAGTGCGCTCCCCCTCATAATCAATGTGACGTGCTAGCCACCTCAAAAGTGTCTCCCTCTGATCGGCATCCCTCTGTAATATCCCACTCTGAATGACGCCCATCCTGTAATCGTACTCGGCTGTATTAATGGGTAGAGTGTGGGCTGGACCATATATGAACTTGCGGATCGTGACCTCTGAGATGTCGACTGTGAAGCCCTGCACTAAGGTGGACAGAAGTGGAGGCTGAGCTACGGGCTTGGCCCATTTAGAGATGGAATTTTTGATGGTTGCAGCATAAGAGGCATAGAACTCTCTGGCTATCTCCTCGCTATATTTCCCGGGCATCCATGCCATCCACTCACATCGGTGTCTCCGGAAGAGATCCTCAATAGCTAGTGATGTGTGGAGACTGCCTGTAAGGACCCTTCGCTCCTCCGTCACAACCCTGGTCATCCTCCGCTGCTCATTCAACATTGTGCCATTCTGATAAAGCTGATACTGGCCAGGGACACACCATCTATTCGGCTAATCAGCCGTGGGAGCAGACTCAGCTTTGGTGGGTATCGGGTTGTCACCGGTGCTATCGGCATCAGAGGAAGAAGTGGTACTGCCGCTAGAACTAGAGCCGGACTGCGACTCTGTGCCAGACTGTGCTCCGATCTGTATGGCCCCATCCTCAAATTGGGGGGTAGTGACCTCGTCGGAGCTAGCCAGTTGGGCTCTGTTCCTAGTAGTGCGGGGGGCAGTGGAGGAGATCCTAGTGGTAGGTGGAATGTACTAGGTATCAGCGTCCTCATCAAGCAGACGTCGGGAAGGAGCGACGGATTTGGACTTGCCCTTTAGTGCATAGGTTGGAGCTTTTTTAAGGGCCATGTTACCTGTGGAAGCTTAGGTAGTGCCAAAACAAGGCAATAAGACTCACAAAATAATTTTAAAAGAAGAATCGGACACAAACAAAAACTAAAAAATATTCCAGGCAGTAGCTGAACTTGTGACCCACGGTGGGTACCTATGGTTCATCGATGGAACGACGGTCCGTGGGTCCCCTCCGTAGGTCAGAGTTCCCATTTTTGGGTCTCAGATGTTGGAACCACGGATGTGCAGAATAGTCCATCGATGAAACGGCGGACCGTAGTCCACACCGTGGTTCTACACTTCACCAATTTTTCGTGTGCTACTGATCCACGGACCCCGACCTACGGTCGGTAGGTTGACCTACGGTCCGTGGGTTGAAGTCGTAGGTCTATTTTGTGCCTAGTTTCCAATTTGGACTCACACTTTGTGCCATAATTCAACAACAACACAATCAAACTAGGCCTACACATGCATTTCAACATATATATCGGTAGTTCATCATTCGTAGGGTTGTGATCATTTAATTTTATACACATTCACACCAAATCATGGAACAACCCTAAGTCAAAACTTCCAATTTAGACCCATTAACTGATTTACTTGGTTTTAATTTATAACACACTCACATACTATCATTCCAAGGGTGTTTCTAACTATAATTCAACACTCAAATAAGAGAGTAACAACCCAAGGATAAGTTCCAACTTCGTGACATCATGATTTAAACAATGAACAATGAATTCAAAGTTAGGGTGAAATCATTTACCTTACAAGTAATCGAAGTGGGTGAGTGTGTTAGTTCAATGAACACCTTGAACCCTTGCTAGCCTTTCGACACCAAACCCGGACTGTGGAATCGTTGGGGGAAGAAGAATGGAAGTAGTGACTGATTTGGGAGAGAAGAAGGGAGTTATGGGATCTGTGGGAATGATTTGAGGAATGATATGGAGGTTATGAGGAGTGATTTTAGGGATTTGGAAGGTTGAAAAACGGTTGGGAGGAAATTTTGGAAGTGGGGATGTTTTTGAAAGTGAAGGGTTATATAAATTGGTGTCCGGGTCGGGTCAGGCAGAACCCTAACTTTGGACCCACGTGACCCCGTAGACGGTCCATGGGTCGACCTACAGTCCGTGGGTTGGGTTCGTAGGTCATTCTGACACTTGGAAAAATTAGGAAACTTACATGGGATCTACGGACGGCAATCACGGTCCGTGGATTGACCAACGGACCGTCGATGGGGTCCGTAGACCTCTGCACAACTATGTTCTACAGATTTTGCCTTTCGTCCCTGCACATGTAGTAACCATTAGGACTTTCTTTTTACATTTTCTAGACACTTTTTAGATACGGACCCTATTCTACATCTAGCCAACACTAATAAAAATAAAACACCTAGCTAAAGAGCTACAGAAACATCAAAAAGAAAAAAATGAAACTCCTAAATCTAAAAGAAACTCCTATAGTTGGCTAGATTGTACATCTTGGGTTGCCTCCCAAGTAGCGCTTGATTTAACGTCACGGCACGATGCAGACACCTTGATTACTCAGACTTCATCAAGATAGTAGGCCTTGATCACTTCTTGCACACTCTCAGATTTCCCCAAGTAGACTTTGATCCTTTGCCCGTTCACTTTGAACCTCGTTCCTTCCTTGTTCTCGAGCTCAACCGCCCTATGTGGAAATACCTGCGTGACTTTGAATGGCCCGGTCTACTTGGACTTGAGCTTTCCTGGAAACAAGCGCAACCTTGAGTTGAATAAGAGCACCAGAGCACCCACAACAAATTCACGCATTTCAATCTTTAGATCATGGTACTTCTTCATCTTCTCCTTGTATAGGGCTGAACTCTCATATCCTTTTAGGTGAAACTCATCAAGCTCATTCATGTTATTCAATCTTTGACTCGATGCGGCTCCCCAATCTAAATTCAACTTCTTTAGCACCCACATTACCTTATGGTCTAGCTCTACCGGCAAATGGCATGACTTCCCATATACAAGTTGGTAGGGGGACATACCTATGGGAGTCTTGAATGCGGTGCGATAGCCCATAGAGCATCATCAAGCCTTCTTGACCAATCAGTTCTTTTGGCGTTCACAGTCTTTACAAGGATTTGCTTTATCTCTCTGTTTGACACCTCAACTTGCCCATTAGACTGTGGATGGTACGGAATAACTACATTGTGACGAACTTCATATTTCTCCAGTAACGCCTTGAAAAACTTCTTACAAAAGTGAGAACCTCCATCGCTGATAATCGGCCTAGGTGTACCAAATATGGAGAAAATACTCTTTTTTATGTAATGCGGTGACACTCTTTCCCTCGTTGTTTGAAAGTGCAATTGCTTCCACCCACTTCGATACATAGTCAACCGCAACAAGAATATACTTCATCCCATGATAACTTACAAATGGACCCATGAAGTCAAGGCCCCACACATCAAATAACTCAATCACCAATATCGGATTCATAGGTAGCTCTTGCTTCTTTGAAATTCCTCCTTCTCTTTGGCAACGATCACAAGACTTGGCGAAATCATGAGCATCTTGGTGGATGGTAGGCGAGTATTACCCACACTGCAAATTTTTGTGAGCAGTTCGGATACCACTATGGTGCCCACCCACAGGGGATAAATGACACGCCTCTAGTATACTCATTATCTCAACCTCGGGCACGCAGCGACGAATAATCTCATCAGCACAAATACGGAACAAGTAAGGCTCTTCCCAAAAGAATTTCTTCACATCAGACATGAATTTTTTTCTTTGGTGGAATGACAAGTCCGACGGAACCAAATCACTTTCCAAGTAATTAGCAAAATATGCGAACCAAGGGATAAGATCATAGGAGGCAGCCAATACTTGTTCATCAAGGAATGCATCGTTAATCTCAATTCCATCTTAAAACTTGATAAGAGCTTCCTCTTCTAATCTGGACAAATGATCAGCAACCTAATTTTCTGTCCCCTTTCTATCTTTCACCTCAAACTCGAACTCTTGAAACAACAACACCCATCTAATCAGTCTCGGTTTTGCATCCTTTTTAGTCATCAAATACCTCAATGCAGAATGGTCAGTATGCACTGTGACCATAGAACCAAGAAAATAGGACCTAAACTTTTCAAATGTGAAAACCACAGCAAGGAGTTCATGTTCTGTCACAGTATAGTTCTTTTGAGCCACATTCAGAGGTTTGCTAGCATAGTAGATAAGATGAAGAATCTTCTCTCGCCTTTTTCCCAAAACTACCCCAAGCGCCACCCCACTCACATCACACATAACTTCAAACGGTTGTCCCCAATCCGGTGAAATAATGAGAGGTGCAGAAATTAACTTTGCCTTCAACTCTCCAAATGCTCTCAAACAAGCATCATCAAAATCGAACTTAGACTCCTTTTCTAGCAGTTTTCACAATGGGTGTGCAATTTTAGAGAAATCTTTTATGAACCTCCGGTATAAACCTGCATGCCCAACAAAACTCCTAACACCCTTTACAGAGATAGGTGGTGGAAGCTTTTCTATTACCTCAACTTTGGCTGTATCAACCTCAATACCTTTCTCAGAAATCCGATGACCCAGAACTATCCCCTCTTTTACCATGAAGTGACACTTTTCCCAATTGAGCACAAGATTACACTCTTCACATCGTTTCAGTACCTCAGCCAGATGCATCAAACAACCATCAAACGAGTCACCTACCACAGAGAAATCATCCATAAATACCTCAATAGTGTCCTCCACCATATCTGAAAATATATCGACATCATACAACGCTGGAAGGTCACTGGAGCATTACACAACCCAAATGGCATCCTTTTGAATGCGAAAGTCCCATAAGGACAAGTGAAGGTGATCTTCTCTTGGTCTTCCGAGGTTATGGAGATTTGATTGTAGCCCGAATACCCATCTAGAAAAAAATACCAACCCTTACCAGCGAAACGATCCAACATCTGATCCATGAACGGCATAGGGAATTGGTCTCTGTCTATGATTGTAGTCCATGCACACTCTCCAACCAGTCACCGGCCTCATTAGAACAAGTTCATTTTTAGCAGTTGGAAGCACGATGATTCCTCCTTTCTTGGGCACACACTGAATAGGACAAACCCAACTACTATCGGCAATGGGGTATATGACTCCAACATCCAACCACTTAATGATCTCCTTTTTCACAACCTCTTACATAGGGGGATTCAGTCTCCCTTGGTGCTCAATACTTGGCTTAATGTCAGGCATGAGTTTGATTTTGTGAGAACAAATGCCCGGTGGAATACCCATAATATACGCAATAGTCCATCCAATAGCCCTCTTGAACCTCTTCAGAACAGAAACCAAGGCCTCAACTTGCTCCTCGCTCAAATTTGCAGCAATGATGACCGGTAAAGTGCTATCTCTCCCCAAGAATACATACCTCAAGAGTGAAGGTAGAGCCTTAAGTGCCAGTTTTTGAGGCTCTTCCACAGACGGGTTTGCAGGTTAGGATTCACGATTCTTCATATCTAACTCCAATCTTTTCGGTTTGGAATGGAATTTGAACCTATCAAGTGCGGCGACCAATTCATCATAGTTTTCAATACCATCACAATCAAAATTCATCATTAACGCTGCCAGTGCATCAACACCCAACCTCTCTGCAATAGACATATCAGAACCATATTCCACAATATGATTCACTATGGATACCGACTTAAGATCGCTTCCTAGCTTTATAGACCTACAGATATTAAAAATCACCTCCTCATTATTCAATCGGAACTTCATCTGCCCTCTCTCTATATCGACTAAGGCACGCCCATTAGCAAGGAATGGTCTCCCCAAGATGATGGGAACCTCAAAGTCAACCTCATAATTAAGTATCACAAAATCTGCCGGAAAAATGAATGACTCCTCTTTCACAAGGACATCTTGGAGCACCCCAATTGGCTTCTTCACAGTTCTACCGGCCATGAGTAGACGCATTGCAGTCGATTTTGGAACCCCTAAACCCAACTTCTTGTATATGGACAATGGCATCAAATTAATGTGGTCACCTAAATCGCACAACGCTTTCGCAAAGTTTAGCATTCCAATGGTACAAGAAATAGTGAAAGCTCCAGGGTCCTCTTTCTTTTGCACGAGTGACCTAGTAGAAATGGCACTGCAATGTTGCATTCTCTCATCATTCTCAAGACTCACAACCCTCTTTTTGGTTACCAAATCTTTCATAAATTTCGCATACCCAGGCATTTGCTCCAAAGCTTCTATCAACGGAACATTGATGGAAAGCTTCTTCAACATAGTTATGAACCTGTGGTATTTACCCTCTTCGGTCTTTTTGGGTCACCTCAGCTTCCTTTTCAGCACTATCTTTTGGCACTTTAGTGACTTCAATCTCATCTTCATCATTCTCAACCACTTTTTCAACCTCAGATGCCATAGGTGGATCAATGGTCTACTTTACTCCGCGAGTAGTGACTACCATACAATGCCCATAATTTTTTGGATTTTGGATGGTGTTGCTAGGATGTGTGTCAGGCAGACGTGGATTTGCATCGGTGGATAACTAACTAAACTACTGCTCAAGTTGCTTGATAGACACTGCATGGGTATCAACTTTTTGACCTATTCCAAACAAGTCGTTCTGCATCTCTTTCACATTCTCATCAGTTGCATCAAACCTCTTCATCATCTTCTACATCATATCCTCAATTCGTGACATACTATTACCACCCTCTCTATTACCAGGAGGAACATATGGGCTAGCCTTATCATTCCTATTACCATATTTGTTCTGTTTATAGTTGTTATCACGATTGTAGTTTCCATACCGGACATAATTACCCTCACAGTTGTAGTTACCCTCACGATTGTAGCCTCAATAGTTCCGACCTTGGTTTCCTTGACCCCGGCGCCAATTATATGTGTTGGAACCTTGGGCGTTGGTTCGGAAACTTCCCATTTGATCATTCACCAAATTCGCATCCTCCTCATAGTAGAACTCATCAACAGGTGGTGGTGGTGATCTAGTTAGATAATTCACTACATTTACCTTTTCCTCACTACCACTCACATGTTTTAATACCAAGCCTAATTTTGTTCTCATTTGTGCCATCTCTTCTCGAATGTCATCACTGGCTTGTTTGGGTGTAGTTTTGACAACGAAAGTGGTTCTACCGGTATTTGCCTTCCTAGTGCTCCAGGCTTTGTTGTTTTGGGAAATCCTATGTAACTTCTCAGTGATCTCCTCAAAGTTGCACTCACAATATGATCCTCCAGCAATAGTATCAAGCACAACCATTCCATTGTCTTCCTGCCCTCTATAGAAATACTCTTTCAACGACTCATCATCAATGCGGTGATTTGGAACATTTCTGATGAATCCAGTGAACCTATCCCATGAACTGCTGATCGACTCTCCTGGTAGTTCTGCGAAGTTGTTCAATTTATCCTTATCATTGAGCTTTTTGGACACCGAAAAGTACCTCGCTATGAATACCTTATGCATTTGATCCCATGTGTAGATCGAATTGTATGGTAGCTCAGAAAACCATACCACAGCATCATCGGTAATGATAGTGGAAAGAGCCTCTGACCTATAACATCCATCTCTAACTCTGGTCGTCCAACACAACTTTTGCACACACTAGAAAGTTTAGCCATATGAGCATAGGGATCCTCCGAAGCCAAACCAGCAAATAACCCTCTCACTGTAAGCATCTGTATCATACTGCTGGTTACCAAAAATGTGTGACCTGGAGGTAGAGGTGGAAGAACAATAGGACCATTTGAGGTGGTTGCATCATAATCAGCCCTGTAATACTCACGAAACCTCGATGCTGGTGGATTCTGAACCCTTTCTACATTACCAAGTAGATTACCACCATGAACCTGAGGCGGTTGCACCCCAGCTATATCTCCTTGACACTCTCCATCAAGATTATTGTGTACCCCTTGATTATTCATTCTTCTCAAAGTTTTATTCAACTCTGGATCGTAGGGGGTCAATGGTTCGCCTCGACTCCGTGTACTTGGCATACACTAGAGTAGAAACCTGTAGAAGGCAAAAACAAAACGTAAAATTAGAAAATACTTGACTAAAGTTCAATAATGTAGTTAAACTTAATCTAAAAGCCTTATTCCCCGGCAGCGGCACCAAAATTTGATACGCTCAAATTACACTTCCCTAAAGAAGTATAAGCGATCGTTATCAAGTAAAGAACCCAACTTGTAGGTTGGGTTCGATCCCACGAGTAATATGGTCTAGACTTAAACTTAACTCACAATTATATCCGTTTAGTAAACTTATTTCCAAGGAAAGTAAACAGGGTAGATTTTGTAAGTAAGTAACAGTTTAGATTGCTTAAGTAACAAGTAGACAAGATTCAACTTTTGAAATATCAATATGAGAAAGAAACTAGGGTATATGTGTTCCCCACAAGCTCTTAACGCGGTAATTCTAATGATAGTAATCCTTTCCTAGTGTTTTACATGCAAAGTTGGTAAGTTAGGTATCCCTAAGTGATTGGTCCTCCAAGTAGGGAATTTCACCACACACCTTGGTCCGGCTACGGGTGTATGCTTTACTAAACCTTACCTTTTACCTCAGATTAGTCATCACATCAATGTATAGCTTAGTTTTCACCCTCGCTCTAATTGATACTAGACTATTAGATAGCATCCACTAAATCTCTGTTGTTAATTCTTTTCTCATTCACTACCTCCTTGTTCCGGCAAGTAGAAACGAGGCGAGTTCTAACGTTTGCAACCGTTAAAAAGACTTCTAAGCGAAAGAATTAACAATGCATGCATGCACACTATTAAAAAATTACTTAATTATTATTCATACTTTGTTAATTGCTCATGGTTCCCACAACCTTAGTTGTGGATTCAGCTACTCATGCTTGAAAGAACACAATTCATAATTGGGTAAAGAGAATTCATGAACTTACAAGAAGAATTGATGAAACCCAAAATCTTCAATTGAATTTCAAAGATAAAATCGAATAAAACGAAAATCAGAAAGTTAATTTCTAAGAGTTTGCAAATTAATTCCCAAAGAACAAAACTTAGTAGTAAACAATAATGTCTATCCCCCAAAAACGAGGTTTATATCTCCTATTTATAGAAAACAAGTCCTAAATAAAAAGGAAATGAAATAAGGAAATAAGCTATCTGGACACGGCTTCTGTCGATGACACGACCTACGGATCGTGGGTCGACCTACGGTCTGTCAATTCCTTCGTAGTCCCACACTTGGTCAGACTTCCCTGATGTTCCATCTACGATTCCTCACCCACGGTCAGTGGACTGGTCTACGGTCCATCCTGGCACACCGTGGATTGAGTACTGGAACTCAACTTCCCAGACCAGGACCTACGAGTGACCACCCACGGCCCGTCGTTGGACCTACGGTCTGTGGGTGGCTCCGTTGGTGGCCACTTCTGCAACTTTTAGCTCAAAATCTCCATCAACCGCATCCAAGCCCATTTCCTGTAAACATTATACACAAAACATTATTTCTAACACAAAATAGCCCTAGAAAGATACAAACTCTAAGTGAAACGCATCAAAAATATCGTAAACTCACGGCATATCAGTACTCGCCTCCACACCAATTCATAAGGATCATGTGTACTCACCTCCATGTCCATTCATCATAGTAAGAACGTGGGGACTCACCCCCTGTTCAATTCTAAGGAATAGGGGAATCGCCTCATATCCTTTCATAGGGAGGTCAAGGGTAATCCCCTCTAGCCTCATCAATTACATAGTCTTTTATCTAGATTCATTTTAGGTGAGCAATCCTTTCAACCTAGAATCTTTCATGTGAGTAAACCTTTCACATTCATACATTCATAATTCAGCAATTCATGTGGGAAGTATCCCTTCCTAAACAATAACATCAATTACCAACAATTCATATCATAATCTTTACTCTCAAATTACTACATCTCATGATCATCATCTAAGCTTCATTCTAAAGCAATTCTAATCATAATTCATCAATCCTATAAGGACAAGCCTAAACCAACAAAGTTTCCCTTCATGGCATCAACCCAATTATATGAATTCTAGGTCATAATCATGGAATAGGCATAGGTACATGTAATTTCACTCTAAAAACATGCAATTCTACTAATTCTATCACAACCAATCACAATCCACTCAATTGGATCAACAATCATCATAACCCAAAATATTGGAAGAAACTCTAACTAGAATTGGGGAATTCTTCATCAAATTGGGGGAATTCTAGGGGACTCCATGGATGAAAGGAATCCATGGATGAAAAGCCATCATACCTTAGTCACAATGCCCACAAAGTTTGAAGATTGGGAGACTTGAACTTGACCTAGCTCCAATTTCTTCCTTCTTCTTCCGAGTTCTAGAGAGAGAATATTTGAGAGGCATTTTGGATTTTCTTTTGGGATTTTGAGGGAATGACTTGAATAAGGGATTTTGGGGGTTAAAAATACTTATATAGGTTGTCTAGGTTTAGTCAAAACGAAACCACTTAATTCTAATTAAATACGAAAAATACCCTTAAGCCCTCACTCAACCGTCCCTCAGGCCCCACTCACGAGACCACGCCGATGGACCGTGGATGGACCTATGGTCCGTCCTGGTGAACCGTGGGTCAGTGGTCTGGGACTTGGTTTCTGGACTTTAACCTACGGACCCCTAGCCACAAGCTATGGACCCATCCACGGGGTGTGGGTCCAACCACGGGGCATAGTTAGCCCTCGTGGGTGACACCTGGTAGTTCTGCAATTGTCTAAGCCTTCCTCCTTAGGCTACGGGGTGTTATCATATCTCCCCCTTGGGAACATTCGTCCTCGTCTGAGATTCTAAGCACGTTTCTAAACGGAAAGACTCAAGACTAGCAGCCTATCATGCATGCAATTCATCTAAATGCACACAACTAAGGAGGCAACATCAACTCCAAGCTAAACATACTCAATGCACCATAAGGAAGTAGGAACTACATCTAACAACCCAATATGCATGAAATTTTCAGATTTCTTAAATTTAAAGAGGGACTATCATCTCCAAAATTAAAAGCATGCTCAACACAATCTTATGGAGCCTAAATGTAATGAATAGTCAAGGCACATACTCGAGGGGGAAATCTCCACTCCGGGTCAAGGCATGTTCAACAATCCATTTCATGAAGTCTATAGGCAACTCATACTCAATGCACAACAACATGAGGAAAATAATTCATATAAGTCATTTCTTTCACAACTTTAGCAATTCATGAACATGCATAATCATAAGGAAATTATGGAAACACATACAACACACATGACTACAAATCATAAATCAAACCAAGAGGAAATTTATCACCTCAAGCTAGAATAGGAGTAGAAGAAAAAAGATGAGGATATCAGGACTTCATATCGGCCTCGGCCTCCCAAGTAGAACCCTCAACTAAGTGGTTTCTCCACTAAACCTTCACAGAAGCAACTTCCTTGATCCTCAATTTCTTAACTTGCCGGTCCAAAATCTCAATCGAAACTTCCTATTATGAAAGACTCTCATCAACTCACAATCCTTCAAGGGAAACTATGGATGTCGGATCTCCAACACACTTCTTAAGTATAGAGACATGGAAAACGGTATGCATGATTGCCAACTCATTTGGAAAATCTAACTCGTAAGAAACCTTACCAACACGTCTCATAATTTGATATGGGCCTATAAATTGGGGACTAAGTTTCCCTTTCTTCCCAAATCTCATCACACCCTTCATGGGTGAGATTTTCAAATAGACCCAATCACTAACCTCAAACTCAAGGTCTCTTCTTCTAACATCGGTATAAGACTTTTGTCGACTTTGGGAGGTCCTCAACCTCTCTCTAATGAGTCAAACTTTTTCGATAGCCTCATGAACTAACCCGGGCCCGATCAAGGCAAATTCACCCACTTCAAACCACCCAATAGGGGATCCACACCTCCTACCATAAAGCGCTTCAAAGGGGACCATACCAATACTAGAATGGTAGCTATTATTATAAGCGAACTCTATCAATGGCAAGTGATCATCCCAACTTCCCTTGAAATCAATGACACATGCTCTTAACATACTTCCAAGTCTAGATTGTTCGCTCCGCTTGCCCATCGGTTTGTGGGTGAAAAGTTGTGCTAAGCTTAACCTTGGTGCCAAGACCCTTTTGGAAAGACTTCCAAAACTGGTAAGTAAACTGAGTACCTCTATTGAAGATAATGGACAATGGCACACCATGCAATCTTACCATTTCCCTCAAATATAAATTGGCATAGTCCTCCGCCAAATAGGAAACCTTGACGGGAAGGAAATGAGCCGATTTTGTCATTCGGTCTACTATGACCCAAATCGAATCATATTGGTGTCGGGTACATGGCAATCCCACTATAAAGTCCATATTCACATCCTCCCACTTCCAAGTAGGAATGCTAATATCTGGGACAAACCTCCCGATTTCTGATGTTCAACCTTAACTTGTTGGCAATTTGGACATTTAGCCACAAACCCCGCAATGTATTTCTTCATCCCTTTACACCAATAGACTTCCTGTAAATCACGGTACATCTTGGTGGCTCTCGGGTTAATGGAATACCAAGAACCATGAGCTTCAGTCAAGATATGTTCCCTCAAATCATCTAGGTTTGGGACACCCAAACGGCCTTGGTATCAAAGTACCCCATCTCCCTCTTGGGAGAAAGCCTCAACGGATTTCTTAAGTACCGCTTCATTCAATTCTACCAAAATTAGATCAAGACCTTGTTTAGCTTTCACATCGGCTACAAGAGATGATTCAGAACCATTATGAACCATAACACCACCCTTGGTGGAGTCCACTAGTCGAACACCTAATCGAGCCAGTCTATGCACATATCGAACCAATTATTTCTTTTCTTCATCTATATGAGCCATACTACCCATAGATAACCGACTAAGGGCATCCGCCACCACATTATCTTTTTCGGTGTGATAAAGAACACTCATGTCATAATCTTTCAATAACTCAAGCCACCTTCTTTGCTGAAGATTCAAATCCTTTTGATTAAACACATATTGTAAACTTTTGTGGTCGGTAAACACATCAACATGAACTCCGTACAAATAATGTCTCCAAATCTTTAGAGCAAATACGATCACTTCTAATTCAAGGTCGTGAGTAGGATAGTTCTTCTCATGGACTTTAAGTTGCCTTGAGGCATAGGCAATAACTTTCCCATTTTGCATTAGAACAAACCCTAGCCCAATTCTTGAGGCATCACAATACACCACAAAACCATCCGTCCCTTCCGGTAAGGTCAAAACCAGAGCGGAAGTAAGTCTATCTTTAAAATCTAGGAAACTTTTCTCACACGCTTCCGACCATATGAACTTAGCCTTCTTTTGAGTCAAAGGAGAATCAATGGAGGAAAACCCCTTACCAAATCTTCTATAATAACCAGTCAAACCCAAAAAACTTCTAATATCCAAAGGAGTTAGAGGTCTAGGCCAACTCTTGACCGCATCCATCTCCTTAGCATCCACCTCAATACCCTTGCTTGACACAATATGACCAAGGAAAGCTACGGACCTTAACCAAAATTCACATTTGCTAAACTTTGAAAAAAGTTGTTGGTCCTTGGGGATTTGTAATACAATCCTCAAATGATCAATATGCTCATTCTCACTTCTTGAATAGATCAAAATATCATCGATAAACACAATCAAAAACATGTCTAAGTATTGCCTAAACACTATATTCATCAAGTCCATAAACGTCGCCGGAGCATTAGTCAAACCAAAGGACATCACCAAGAACTCATAATGACTATATTGGGTTCTGAAGGTCGTCTTCTGAATATCATTTTCTTTCACCTTCAATTAGTGATAACCCGATCGAAGATCAATCTTAGAGAAATAACTTGCCCCTTGAAGTTGATCAAATAAGTCATCTATCCTTGGGAGAGGATACTTGTTCTTAA